>CM059228.1:15707458-15792458 GCA_030347435.1 Clarias fuscus
TTAGAAGGCTTTAGATGACATTAGATATGAAGGAAGCGATCAGATATGAGGACAGGGTCACAGTGATGTATTTCTATCTCTATCTCCTATTTCCTGTGTAGTGCGTTTTTATTTCCATGCCATTCTTTATGGACATGACTTATTTATTTTCAGTGATCTTAACATATGTAGTTATTTTTCACAGGTGATCATGTTTGGTTTGGTATGTTCACATTAATCACACAACCACACGGAACACTTATGATCACATGACTTTCTATTTTCTCTCTCTCTCTCTCTCTCTCTCTCTCTCTCTCTCTCTCTCTCTCTCTATATATATATATATATATATATATATATATATATATATATATACACACACATACATATATATATATATGATCACATGACTTTACTTTTTTCCCCTCTAACCATACAGTGGGAATAACCTTAAGGTTTATTTTAGGATAAAAATTAATTAAGTGGCACACTCCATTATTCATCTTCAGTAAGCACTTTATCCTCGTCAAGGTGGATCCAAAGCTTATCCTGGGAGCACTGGGGATGGGGTGCTAATTCATGGCAGGGTGCCATAAACACCATTCACACCTAGGAGCAATCCAGTCCAGAGACCGTAGACCAATCGTAACCCAAGCTTGGGTTCAAGAGGCAGCAAACGATTCCAATGTTCCATATAGTATTCCTTATACTGACATTAACATGTTAATGCACCTCCAAGTTAAACTCTGTGGATGACCATAATGGTTCTAAGTAATCATTTATTTAAAACCCTGTTTTCACTAAAAGAGACATAAGTTCCTTTTTTCCACAAAGTCTATATTAATTCAATATGTGGTTCACAGCAATTAAAGTAAAGTACTGCTCAAATCATTATTAGGTCTTGTTTTAAATACTGCAGTGTCTGTTCTGTCATAATTCCCTACAACATATAAAAAAAAATGATAATAATAATAAAAACTCTAATAGCTCTTTCTCCTCAATTATTGCCGCTTTTTAAATTTTTTTTATTTTACCTCATTTTATTTACACATACACTTCACAGCTTAGCTGTTCTTTTGATTAAGCGTTCCCCCATGTACGACCTCAAGTGTTTACTTCCTAATAACGCCTCCAGCAGGAAGTCGGCTGCCGGGCCGCGGCGCTCCGGTGAAGGTGTTGAAGATGTTTAATGTTCTTGAACATTTCCCTCTCAGCAGAACCGAGCAGAAGGTATTAGTTTACTCCTTATTCGCCCGGTTCTTAACCGGGAGTGCTTTAGGTGAACTCTGAGTGGTGTGACTGCTGATCATTAACATGGAGAAGGTGCATTTGTTACACGGTGCTGCCCAATTATAGACATGAAAGCCTTTTTTTTTTTTTTTTTCTGTGGTTTGGAAGGAATTCACAAGATGTAAGCAGGTTGTAAAGCAGGGGAACCTACATCCGTAAGTTCATTTCTGAAATCCTTGCACATTTGGCAATCTTTAGCAAGGAGTCCTGAGGATAATCAAGAACAGTTTGGAGGATGGAAACAGAGCTAGATACAAACCATGTGCCTTGGATATCAGACCAAATTTAAGATCGGTCCTTTGAATCTGGTTAATATTATTAGAGTCAGGTAACTGCTGAGATAATTCAGATTATTCAAATAAGAATAATAATTAAAAATAAATAAATAAAAATACATACTTGTACTTTTACACCTTAAATCCAGGACTATTTCTGAATTTGTACATCCAGTAGACCTTTTTAGCTGTTTTAGATGAATTCTAATTAAATTCCCTTCTTGTTTTTCCTCTCAATCATTAAACCAAGGTGCTGTGGTTTCTCCTTCTTACCGTATGTTGCTTTAAATCTCACTAATCTCACCTCTTTTTTATCCGGACCTCTCCTCGGTTAGTACGGCTGTGATTGCTGCGTGATTGCTGTCTGACTTTGATTGTTCCTTTTAAGCCTTAAATTTGTCTTTGAATCGTAATGCAAATGCCTTGATTATAGATGTTTTCTGGACGGTTCCCTGTACGAGGTGCTTGTTTCCTGCAGGGAATGGGGCCTGGCAGGCTCGGCTCGACAGATCTGATTTGCTTTCACAGCTGAGCTGAAGGTCTGCAGGACGCACCGGCGAGTCCACGCTTTCATGTCTCGACTTCACAGAGACTCTGTCACAACCTTTCAAATCTGGCTTCACTAGAGGGCAAAGGGAAATATTTATGAGTCATCTGCACAACAAATATCCAGGTGAGTACTAAGCATGAGCCACAGCTTCTGGAGGCAGATATCACTGCTGTAACGTCCACCAAGGATGAATGTGCTTCATAAAAACCATTAAAGCATTAAACAAGGGGTACGGAGTATGCATGAAAAACAGTGCCAAAATTTATAAGCACGGTCAAAAAAAAAACAAACACAAAAATAAGTTGTACATTAAGATTTATGGTTTGGTTAATTATACACATGTACAAACAGTGAAAATTTATTTATAATTTATAACACTAGGTGGTAGTGTTTGCAAAAGTTTGTGCACCCATTCAGAATGGGGGTAAAAAGCATTAACTTAAGGTGTTACAGGTGTTCCTTAATGATCACTGGTATGATGGGACAAATGGTGCATTTTAAGATATTAATAATGAACAAAAATGGAAATAATATTCATAGTATATAATGTAATAATCTTGTATATAAAAATATCTTTGAGTTTTGGCAGTATAAGTCATCCTTACTGAAGTAAGAAAAAAATTATAGATGTTTAAGCATGATAACATGATCAGTTAATATTAATTGATCATTTTTTATGTACACACAGTACATTTCCTCTCACATTTATATCCAGGATGTATGGAGAGGCTGAATTTTATTTTTATTTTTTTTCAGGGATATTTTTGCACTCTTGCATTATAAGTGGAAATGTAAAAATATCTATATATTTTTGACATCTTGGGGAAATGTTCCACCTCGCACGTCAGGTAAATGGATGGTGTCGCAAGGTTCTAACCCCCCCCCCCCCCTCCCTCCCTGCGCGCAGCCACTAGCCCCCTCTAATTACCATGCTAACACACTCCATTAGATATTCACCATCTACTGCCTCATTAGCTTCTGCAGGCTAATAGCAAAAGAGATGCCAGTGAAATGGGCTGTAATCTGCATAGCTAGCCAAGCTGAAGCACTGCCTGGGGCAAATCTGCACTTCCGAACAGATCTGATTGGAGCAGTATGACCCTGGCTTTTATATAAGCTATTTAAGGCCATAAACTTTCCAGTACCATTAGCGTGCTTTGGAATGAAGTTGTGATTGGTGCCACTCTCACCTTCTCCTGCAGAGGGGGTGCTTGCATTGTGAAATTTTTCCAAAACCACACTGGATGCAAGAGATTAGTGTCCTTTATTGAATGAAGTGTTTGGTATTCTTCCTACTTCCTTGCTGAGCCCCGAGTGACATCACGAGCATGTGCGTCTAATTATACAAAGTTGAAGAAATCTTACTCATCCATCTGATGGAGTGAATACAGACTTGGCTCTTATCTGAAGGAAACCTTGAAAGCGTTCTAGGAGAAATCTCTGTGATCTTACCAGAAGACTCTCTCTCTCTCTCTCTCTCTCTCTCAGCATTAAATATTTTGGCCCTGGGGCTATATTTACTCAGGTGAAATGGACTGTCGTCAAATATTTGTGTGATTTCGTGCTCTGTTGTTGTTGGCTTCACCAGTGCCAGGTGATTGGTGCAATGCTTCACAGGCAGCACAAGTCGGAATCACACTTTCGAGATATTTACCCAGCCGCTGCAGCCGTGACGTCTGCTGGAATGGTCGTGGCAGTTCCTGGGCTGATGTTTCCATCGGCGGCAGACTGCCAGTCCTGATTATAAAAGTAAACATGGCTAGATATGACTGTGCCTGCTGGGTGGAGTTGCCCTTAGATGTCAGAACTAATCATTGTTCAATTACTCTACCTGAGCAAAACTGCTCCAATGAGAGCAACAACACTGAGGGTTTGAGTTTTTTTTTTTTTTTTTTTTTGCAGTTGAGAAAAGACAGTGTGTAAGTGTGTATTTAAAAGAGAGAAAAAAAAATCATGTTATTGCAACAGGGAGTGGTGTGAATGTGGCTAAAAGGAAATTAGTCGTTATTAAAAGAAAAATCACACCCTGACGCACAATGAATTTGTTTTTATGGAAAATTTTTGTGTTGTCTTTAGGTGAATACTTGAGGTATTTTAGTTGTTCATAACATTTGACATGACATGTAATGAGTGCTAATGTTCAGAATTCGGTGTCTGATTCAAGTCGATGCATTACGGTTACGGCATTCTCTGTTCAGCTGGTAAGCAACCTACAAAATGTCAGGATTAAGTATTGTAGTATTAGCATTAGCCAGTTATTTGCATTGAATGCTTTTAAAACCAGTTTTAAACAAATAAGCAGATGAAAGATCTGGTCTGGCTCAAGGACTAAAGATCTGCTGCATCACTCTATCAACTTGATAAAGCAGAACATTAGATCATGTATAGACAGACAGACAGACAGACCAAATTTGACCTTGTACTTTACAGTTTACAATTTTTTTTTTTCGTTGCACTGTTCGAGCCGATATTGATGATGATAATGATATGCAAGTCCTTCAGGGTGGATTTCTTCATTTAAAGATTCAGAAGCTGTCTATTATGGAGTAGTGTTAACACTGATCGTACTGATTCTCCTGCCAGATGTTTGATCTCTGCACTGTTACAAAATGTTCTCCCTTAAAAATCAAACTCGGCTTTCTCAGAACACATTTCAACTCCAAAGATCTTACTGTTCTGCACTAAGCAAAACAGACTATATAAAGACTAAACTTAAATCTTTAATGATTTTTTTTAACATGATAAAAAAAAAAAGATTTGCAATACTGATTTAATCTCATCCATAATGTCTGTGTGTTTCTAGTCACACATCCTGCCTGAGCTCTTACTCTATCTGATCACGACACTCGAGAGTGTAGTTAGATGTGGGCCGGGAGAAAGCAGTCATTTAGAGATGAAGACCAAGCCAGAGGCCTCCATTTGGCTCCGATCGGGCTCCATCTGAGTCCGACTTCCTGTGGCTTTGGACTCCACTCTGACAGGTAGAGCTCCCATGACGGAGGTACACTCGAGGCCGTGCCTTTCTTCCTCCCGAGCAGAACGAGCGCGAGTATCAAACGGCATCTAGGCCCCTTTGTGGAGCTCGAGACATAAATTATTTGGCTCTGGCAGATGTTCTGCGATCGAAATCTGCATGAATCGCGAGCCATTGGCAGTGTGTCCCACAACTTATTAGTTTTCATGATGCATGCTGGAGCGGCTCAGATCTTGGCAGATTTACAGCGATTGTAAATCAGCGCCTGTCGTCATCTCAGCCACTTTGGTAGAGATTATTTCACTCCACTAATAAAGCAACCCCGGCTCAGCTTTACAAATGCCTGCAGGTTAACAACCTTGGCAGCAATGTGATCTCGGCACTCTTTTCTCTCACACTTTGCGCAACTTAAAGAGCTGGGAAAGGAACAGAAACCCCCAACCATAATGGAGCATGAAATGGATCCCACGTGGTTGTTAGATCCGAACCCACCTGACTTTGCAATGCTCGAGTGTCAAATGTTGAGGGTTTCAGAGCTCATTTGTTTCCCTTTTAATAGCGGTGTGTAGCGGCGCTTTTCAAGAACTGACTCATTTGCTTCGTTAGCCAAAGGCTTTACTTATGCACTTTTAAAATGATGAAATTATTAAGGTTCCCATTAATTAACATTTGATTACACTGATTAAGTGTATACTACATTAAACAGTCTTTTTTTCTTTTTTTAAAGAAGGAGATACGAGTAGTTCTCTATAAACTGCCTTTGTGGTGATGAGTGAGAGATAAAGGACAGCTCAGTCAGCTTGCGGTTTCCTTTCATGACTCGAATAACCAAGAAAATACTGTAGCACTGTCAATTTCCCAACAGTGACCGTACGAGCATTGCACAGCACTGTACTCCATTCCTTACCCTTTTCATTTCCTTTTTTCGTTCTTAAGCATTGCTACAGAACTGTGAAGGGCTGTTTGTTAAACTGAATATCTTCGTATAATAACAACGAATGACTCGAGTGGTGGTTTCAGGGCTCGTCATTGTGTTGCGGGTGATATTATATGAAGTTGCGATTCTGACCCTCGGAGTAGGGTTTATTACAGCGATCCAATGGATGATTTGTTCTTACAAACCACAAAGCCAGAGTTTTCTCACAGCCTGCGTACACACGATCCACTACAGCCCCCCAGAGAATGATTGCAACTCTTTTCTCTCACACACTGCTGACAGTTCCCCTTCTTTCTTTCTTCCTTTCTTCTTTCTTTCTTTCGGGAGTCTCGTTCCTTCCCTAAGGGAAGTTGCGCATGACTCAGTAAGTGGTTTTGTGTGGTGGGGAATTACACATTAAAAAAAAAGAAAAGAAAAAAAGAAAAAGGTTAAACAGGAGTGATTAGCATTCTGGAGAAGACTGAAAGAGCTTTACTGTTCAGATTTTATTGTAACAGTCACGGAAATGGATGTACAAGGCATCACGTGTGGTGGTGGTGGTGGTGGTTTTGATGTGCACAATAGTTGGGTGACGAGACCATGACAAGCTGGGTGGCCTGGAGGTTCGTGATAGGGCTTTGGCTTATGCTGCTTTCCTCTTCTCCCTGCTGTACACTAGGTTGTTTGTAACATACGGATAGGGATTCCCGCTAAGGGTCTTTAATAATGATGTTGATGTTGGACCCAATTTATGAAGACATTTGTAGAATGTGTTGGAAAAAAACAGGTTCCTTATGGGTTCTTTGGATGGTTACCAGTTGTAGTTTGACAGTTAGGATGTCAGTTCAGTTTCTGTTAACACACTGTTGAACCCTGGAACCACACCCTTAACACTCACCTCTATTGAAAAGTCACTTGAGATGCCTATACCTGACAAATCAATATACATATATAAAATAAATGTCTATCCATCTGTCTAGGAATCGAACCTGGATGCTGGCGGTGCAAAGCGACACCACACCATGTATTTTTATTATTGTTCAAGGTTGTCCATCAAACCCTTCCCTCCGAAAAACAAACCAAAAGAACCATTTTTCTAATATAAAGAGAGAGAGAGAGAGAGATTTTTTTTCTATTTTGTGGTAAATAATAGTAAACAGAGGCGAAGCAAAACCGTACATTTGTTAATAATTTCGATCAATTGGCGTTTCAGATTGTTGCATAAGACTAACACAGACTAACACAGACCACTTTGATGAAGACAGGCCGAGTGCTGTCGGACTAATTTGGAGCATGCTAAATTCATTACGAGCTGACTGAGATCATCAGATGCAGTGCATCATAATTCCGCTCCTTGGAATGTTCTGTGAATCTTTTTCTTTTGTTGTTATTGTTGTTGTTGTTGTTTAACTGCAAGTGCTGTAAATATGTTTCGATTTAGCTACCCTCCACAATTCTCTGTAAAGCTTTAAATCATTTCCTCACGTCATCAACTTGGGTCCTATGCTCCAGATTCAGTAGATCCTCTTTCCCTCTATTCAGGACCGTTTTCTTGGGGTGAACCACCAGACAACTATGGCCCAAGGTGGGCTGTCAAGATCACGCCTGGAGGATTACCAGAAGAAGAACAGTGATGGCTTGAGTCCCTCAAAAAGCACTACATGTGCTGAACAACACACTCCGGTTTAGCTGGCATCCATAAATACCACAACTTTTTTTTTTTTTTTTGTCGTTAAAGATTTACAGGCACAGAAGTGCTCTGTTGTCGCGTCCAGGACCTGAGTGAGTGCCTAGACGGCCCCTTTTTCTCTGTGACTGTGGAATGATGAGTCTGGAAAGGGAGGTTGATTATAGAGGAGTTAAGACGCTAAATTGAGAATTTAGGGAAGACTTTTTTTTCAGTGATGTGAGAAGGCATTTTGACAGAGGAGTGAGGTCAGGGTGTTTCTGATGGAGTGAAAGGGATTTTTATACCATCATGCCATATGTTTTTCCTAGTATTTTGCCTAGGAAGTGTGCTTCTGCTTTTGCTTTGTGATCAAAGACGAAAGACATGCATGGGGTAATGTCCCTTACTTGTCACTAAGTCACTATTTCTGCGAGGATTTGAACTAGTGAGTCACTTTCAGTTGCATATTAACTCCACGATCACCGAGAATTTCACAACCACACCTTTACATGAGGCATACTGTGACCACAGTGCAACTTCTTTTTCTTTCTACCTTCTAACTTCTTTATCTTTTTTTTATTTTTATTTTTTAAATGGTGAACGTGAGGAAAGTTACAGTTACAGAGCTCTCTCGTTCTCATTTCTTTCGGTCTATAGGAACCGACTTCCTTATTTTTTCCAGCAGCCGTGTGAGTGAAGGCTGTGGTAACCACCCTAATTGCAGTAGTGTTATTTCTGCTTTACAAAACCGCACTCAATCTTGCTATCTGTTACACTTGCCATAGCTGCTAAGTCGATGCTAGGCGCTAAACCACACGAGTCTTATTTTGTGCTGTAAGTGTTTCCTGGAATCGATGCGCTAGAAAGTAATCAACTATCAGTAGACCTGTGTGATTGTGAGGCGAGCAGCTTTGGGCAGCTAGGCCTTGTTTATGGTGTGGTTTGTAAGTAGCTGTGGTGTACGTGTGTGTGTGTGTGTGTGTGTGTGTGTGTGTGTGTGTGTGTGTGTCTGTGTGTGTTGAAATGGCAGAGACAATTAAAGATGGCCCCTGCGGCCCAAGCTGCCTGATTTAATGCAGTGGCTTGCGTGGGCGATTAGACTGACCCCCATCTCTGTCTGGTTCCCTGAGGGCGGCTAACACTGACAGGAAATGTGTGTTTGAAGAGAAACTGTGTGTGTGTATGAGTGAGAGAGAGAGAGAGAGAATGTTGTCCATAAGTAAGCCACAGAGGCTTTTGGTTTATGTGGGAGATCTTCTTTAAATATGGCCCCCAGTCCACAAGCTTCAACCCTCCCGTCATAAGGGCCTCAGTGGGGGGTGGGGGTGGGGGGGGGGGGAGGCTCAGGTCCTTCATTTCCCATTCCTCCTAACAGATTGCTTCTTTTTCCCATGGCTTTGAATAGAGATGAAACAGGACTTATGCGTTAGACTGTACGAACCACACAAACATGTAGCCTTAGGGTGAATCCCGTCGCAATATTACAATATGGAAAGGACTGCTTTGATGTGCATGTCTCCGTGTGATGAGAGACGGGAGAGCAATAAAAACAGGACCAGTGGCTATGCTTTTGATGTCAACACAGAGGAATTATCAAGAAACAATTTTCCCTGGTCTTAGGCCAAGACTTGAGGTTGCACTGAGATCCTATCTGTCTCAGACTGCATTTAATGAAACAGATTTGTCACTGTAATAAATGTGAATATTGGACGTTTTCAGAGAAAAAAATGGCTCTCCACGGTGAGCGCGGGGGGAAAACTATATTGTATGAAAAGGGAATTTGTCAGTGTGAAAGTATGAATAGACCATCCACCCTATTACAGACTATTACTGAAATAATCACTGGCTTGTATTACACACACTGATTTGGAAATATTTTTTTTCACATATTATTTAACAATATTTTTCACTCATTGCACATTATTGCAAATGGTCCCATGTTTACAAACAGCTTCCATGCTTACCTCTAAAGCTTTAGTTATTGTATCTTGTGGTGGTCATGTGGTCGTCTATGGCTTTCTACCGTTTCCTGAAAAACAGACATCTACATTAAAAAAAAGTACCTCAGGGATCAGGTGTTGGTTCTTAGCACTTGTCTAATTTAGGCAAATTTATCCTTACAACATTACACAATTTTTAATGTTATGATTCAAAAATGTTTTGGTAGAACTTTACATCACACAGGGCTTACAAAGGCGCACATACGATTGGACTTCATCTCCATCTTCCGGGGATTATGAACTGAGGATTAGTACGGCCAGTGTGATCACGCTGAAATGCGTTAGTTATAGTATGTGATTGTTTTGATATTAAGTTTCAAGATACTGTTATGTTCAGGAAGCAGATGTGTTCCTGGTTTAATCTTGAGCTCCGATTACTGTCAGGAGTTTCCCATGTTCTCACTAACTCTGTGTGGGTTTTCCCTGGGTTCTCTCCAGTTTCCGCCCACCTCCCTGTAACCTACGACTGGTGGCTCTTGGTTGTCACTAGGTGTGAAAAAACATGCAAATTTCGTGTGTGATGCCCTGAAAGACAATCTGAGTGTACTTCCATTTAAGACCTATGGCCTACCAATTTAGCAGCTTTCGATAAAGTATCCTTATAGATTTTGAATGTTTACTTTACTTCAAAGACCTCCTTATTAGATCCTGTTCCAGAAATAATGCCTGGCTCGTATCACACATGCTGATTTGGACCAACATTTGTTCATACATCAATATATATCACTCATTGCACATTATCCCACGTTAGCATTAGTTTCCAGCGTCATGGTGGCGTAGGTGTTAGCACTGTCTGGAGTCAAGGGTTCAATTCCTGCCTTGGGTCTCTGTGATGGATTGGCACCCTCTCCAGTGTGTACCCCACCTCGTACCCTGAGTCCCCTGGGAGAGCCTCCAGGCTTCCTGTGACCCTGTACAGGATAAGCAGTACAGATAATGAGTGAGTGAGAGAGTCAGTGCGTATTAGTTTCCCATGTTCAAAATGTTGTCTGTATGGGTTTTCCCTGGGTTCTCTCCAGTTTCCGCCCCCCTCACAGTAACCTATGACTGGTGACTCTGGATTGTCCCTATTGTCAGATATTAGAATATTATGTGCTTAAAAACAGATTCGATTCTTAATGTTGAGTCAAAAAAATAAAAAGGTATATTTCATTGCATTGCATGTCTTTATTACAATGTTCACTCCAATCCGTTTCCTGTTTCCTAATTGCACCTTTGAACGGGCTTTTGCTTTTTGCAAAATTCAGCATGAACCATTTGTAATCTTATCAAAACTTGATGCGGTTAATGATGGTAGACATGTGTACATTACCGATACGGAATCCCTCAGCGTTTGATCATTGCGTAATTGAGTAAGAAATGAAGTGTCAGTACAACCTTGAAGATCTACTTATTGAAACAGTTGGGTTCCTCCCATAGGCTCCTCACACAGCTTATTAAACTGCCATCCTGTTCCACCTCTTGACAGCAACAATAAAGTTGAGTAGTGATTACTATGACGTAGAATTTATCCAGCGTGACCCTTTTCACTGACCTTTCATCTCTACTCTCCGCTTAGCCTTGTGCAAGATAGCGTTGTCACCCTCCTTGTCTACTCTCTCTCTCCCTTCACTCCATCCCCAGGAAGCTCATTATCCTGTTAACACTACATTTATCTGACAAGACAAAAGTGAGCGGGTGACCCAACCACCATTAAAGATTAATAGAAAGGCATAAAAAAAGGGACAACGGGATAAAAAAGAAAAAAAAAACATGCCTTAACCAGACTTTTCCTTTTAAAAGTGTGAGATGGGTCTGACAGGATTATTAATCAGACGAGAGAAAAGATCAGACCTCTGTTCCGGCTCCTTCACTTAAAGTCTTTAGTTAGCATGTCTGGAGAGGAGGCCTGGGTCAGAGGGGTTGGCACTAATTGGTTCTACAGGGCTTTGAATAACAATGAGTCCAATTATGAAATCACTCTGAGACACACACACACACACACACACACACACACACACACACACAGAGTGAGTGATAGAGAGAATGGTAAAGAGAATGGTATATGAGCAGTACTTGTAAATTCAGTTTAGGGTTCGAGAGGATGTGAGACTGGGAATCTATGGAGAGGAAACAAAGCATAGATAGATAGAACGAGAGAAAGGGAGAGATGGAGCCAGCTTATCTCTACTTCCTTTCCTCTCTGTGTGTGTGGCTATTAATAAAGTGTATAAATCATTGGTGGTATAAATTTTAATAACAGGTTGGTGAAAAACACTGACTGTCTCTGAAGATAGCTCCAGCTCATTTCAAATTCCATTTGCATTAAAGACTCGCATAAAACAGAAGGATTTGAGCTTTTCTTTTTATCTCGTGTTCATTTATTAATAATGATTCGTTTTTTATTCCCAGTCTGACTCTGACACTAGCGCTTTAGAATCTAAATCAGAGCTTCTTCATAACAAATGCTCTCTGTTTTACTTTGTGTGTGTCTGTGTGCGTGTGTGTCTGTGTGCGTGTGTCTGTGTGCGTGTGTCTGTGTGCGTGTGTCTGTGTGCGTGTGTCTGTGTGTGCGTGTGTCTGTGTGTGTGCTGTGTCTGTCTGTGTGTGTGTGTGTGTGTATGTGTGTATATATATATATACTGTATGTGTATGTATATGTGTATATATATATATATTCCAAAACACTCGTAAACCAAATAATCATTTCCCATAAGAAATAATGAAAACTCAAATTATTCGTTCCACAGCCCTAAAAATAAATACATAAAAATAATTAATACAATCTATAAAATGAAAATAAAACAAATTAATCTGCACTTTACCTTTAAAAAAAAAAGTACAAATAAATCTTGACAGATAAGTGTTTCCGTTGGTGCGCGCAGTGTGTGTGTGTGTGTGTGTGTGTGTGTGCGTGTGTGTGTGTGTGGAATTAGCCCCTTCCCTCGCCTCGTTTTACACAATAACACTCCTCCTCCCTCTCCCCACCTCGCTTTTTAAGATTCACAACAAACACACATACACACACAACGGAAACACCATTTTAACAGGAAAAAAAGAAATCTCTCTGAGACTGGCATGAGCATATATTAACGGACTCACTTTTTAAGTTTCACAACAAACGCATAAACACAGCGGAAAAAACGTTTTAACGGAAAAAAAGCAAGACTTGCATGAGCGCATACTAAGAGAATCACTTAAGTTTCACAACAAACACACTCGCACACAACGGAAACACCGTTTTAACAGGGAAAAAAGAAATCTCTCTGACCTGGCGTGAGCGCATACTAAGGGAATCACTGCTGTAAAGTAAAAAAAAACAAAAAAAAAACCAAATGAACCAGCACCTTACCTTTGAAAAGAATCGCGACAGAGCAGAGTTTCTGTGTGTTTATGAAGCCGGGGAGGGGGTGAAAAGGCGAGAGAGCGTCTGTGTGTGTGTGTCGGTGTCAAATTGCGCACGCACACTCATAAGAGATGAGCAGAGTTTCTGTGTGTTTGCGAAGCCGTGGGGGGAGGGGTGGAAGGTGAGAGAGTGACGCTCGGTGTCAAAATAAGAGTCGCATGTGTGATACATGATACTCGGCGCTCGTAAACTAATACTTGCTCGGTTTCCGAATAAAAATTTATTACAAATCTTTGCTCGGTTTGCGGAACACTCCTAAACCACGTTATTCGCAATCCGAGGTTCCACTGTGTATGTGTATATATATATATGTATATATATATATGTATATATATATATGTATATGTGTGTGTGTATGTGTATATATATACGCACACACACACACACACACACACACACACACACACACACACACACACACACACACACATATATATACGTATGTGTGTGTGTTTTTTAATGTGCATGAGTATGTCTGTAATCTGTACACACAGATGTCTGTGTTTCATGTTATGATCTGTTGTCTTTTGCTCTGTTTATGTAGGATCTCATCAGAAGATATGTCGTCCTCTTCATGCGAAATATAAGTAGTGCCCTTTTGGCAAGTAAAAGCTGTAAATTAATTGTCTAGTAAATGAACACAGCCTATTGTTTTCAAATTACACTCTTTCAATAGAAGCCTGGCAGTGTCGGTTCCGTTTTCCTAATAAGCTAATGTTAATTTAAGCTCCTTAATTACCTAATTAATTGTGCCATTCTGATTGCACTAGATGCTGTTTGCTTTTGCTGAGGCATGAACCTGCTCTATTTGTCTGTTTGAAGACTGAGGCGTTTCGCTGAATAATTCATACCGCGCTCTGCCAACAGACAGCATCGCCATTTAAATTATGAACAGATTCGTGAAATGCTAACCCTCTCTGACTGCCTGCAGCTACACACACAGAGAGAGAGAGAGAGGGAGAGGAATGAATTTCTCAAAGCACACTACTTCACCTTTAATGAAAGGGGGATAGGGTGGAGGAATGGAGGAATGGAGCAATGGTGATGGTTCAGGGGTTTAATGTGTATTATTAGACTGTGCATAGTTGGCTGGACCTTTCCTCCATTTCCATCAGTTCAGCTCAATGCACGCGTATGTGTAAGTACGTATAGATTGCTTTTCTGGCTTCTTCAGTTGTTGATTCAGAAGCTGACTGTAAGGAATCAGGAGCAGTGCTTTCAGAAGGATAGAGTGAGGCAGGATCGAGAAAGAGGGACTGGGAAGGGGGGTTGGGAGAGTGTTTGAACAGGGAGAGCAAGTCTTCCTAAGCAACTTCATAGAGGACTGAATATCAAACAGGGGGTTGTGCTCTTCATGCCAGGTGCGTCCGGAGTCAACCAGAAAAATCGGGACAGACAGACAGACAGGTGGTGAGAGAGCGAGTAGGGAGCATCTCAATGGACTGTTGTTTGTTCAGGATGCAGTGGGAGTTTGCTCTCAGCCTTCCAGGCTTTGCTTTTGCTTTCTTTTTTGTGAATCTTTGTTTTATCTCTTTACACTTCATGTTATTTACTTATACTGCAATGTGCTGACTCTCAGTCAATCCTTTGCTTTTTATACAGGATGTACGGGTGCTTCTCAATGAATTAGAATATTATTTATTTTAGTAATTCAGTTTAAAAAAATAAAACTCGTATAGATTCATTACACACAGAATGATATAGTAAGTGTTTCTTTTTTTTAAGTTTGATAATTATGACTTACAGCTAATGAAAACCCCAAATTCAGTATCTCAGAAAATTTGAATATTACTCAAGACCAATAATTCTAACACACAAATTACTGGAAAGTATGAACATGTACAGCACTCTAGTTCGTTGGGGCTCCCTTTGCATGAAGCAATGCAACAAAAATGACTAGAGTGCTGGTCTACATTTTTTGGGAATTACCTTGCACAAAATGAAAAAAAGGAATACAATAATACTACAGTTAAGGTGAATATTCTTAAGGCAGGGTGTCCATATAGGGTGTCCCACTATCAAACATTTTCTTGATATAATTAAATCTGTTTCTTCAGTTTCTGAAATCTGTTTTTCCACTGTTGTTAATTGTATTCCATTAAAAAAAAAAAAAAAGTTAGTACCTTTTAGTGTATAAATATACAGAGTCAGCTCAGAGTTTTGGCTAACTCTGTATGTATGCATGTTATTTATACACCAATTAAATCGCTTAGATGGTGATGCAAACTTTCGAGCTTGCTTAGACTGAATTGAATCGTATTTAGGATATGTTAGGAAATATAGAACTTTTGTAACTATTATAAAACTATAATACTAAAACATGAGAGTCGGCACGGTGAAGTAGTGTTTAGCACTGTCGCCTTGCATCTCCAGGGTTGAGGTTCGATTCCTGGCCAGGTTTGATTCCCGTCTCTGTGTGCATGGAGTTTGCATGTTCTCCCCGTGTTTGGTGGGTTTCCTCTGGGTTCTCCGGTTTCCTCCCACAGTCCAAAGACATGCAGATTAGGCTAATTGGTGTTCCCAAATTGCCCGTAGTGTGTGTGCCCTGTGATGGATTGGCACCCTGTTCAGGGTGTTCTCCACCACATGCCCTAAGTCTCCTGGGATAGGCTCCAGGCCCCCCGCGACGCTGTATACAGGATAAAGCGTTATGGATGATGAGTGAGACATGAGAAATTTGTGAATAAACTGTTTAACACTAGATTTTATATTTTGGCACATAGAAACTAAAAGAGATGCCGCACAATTTTCCATGTGACTGTATAACTTTGTGTGTTTGTGTCCCTGTGTTATCCCTATTTCTGTGCCATTTTTCCTAACATCTTTAAAAACTCGTAAACATCTTCATTATCTCCTTACTGACAAACAACCACACAAGCGGACATATCTTTTTCTCTTAAATCCCGCACTGCATTCCACCATTCCACCCTTTGTAGTGACACCGCACGCTAGCTATGCTAATGTGCGGGCCAATTTGCATAATTAGAGAGAGAAATGGTGTTATTATTAAGAGAAAACGCCTGAGTGAGGTTATTATAACTCTCTCGTAGCGGGGAGCCGTAACTGCACCCACTCAAATGAGCCTCTCTGCCTCCTCCTTCACTCAGCAGCCCACATTCATCATAATTAATTACCCACGATACATCTTAATGATATTTACTTTTCTTTAATATAATTATTTGTGCTTTTCTTTTAGAAAGGAATGTGTACGCTTGTGAAGTCGGCCTGTTTGCAGTGGGAAATGGTGAAACTGAGAGCCAGTTATTTGGATTATTACAGGAGTTTTTTTTTTTTTTTTTAATATGCTGGAGGTGCATCATTAGTTTTATTCCCTAAGTGTGTTTGTGTTTAATAAGGCTTCATCTCTCTAACTGCACAGCACACATTAGGGAGAGATTCAGCAGAAGCTGCTATTATTCTTTTCCTCGTTTAGAGAGCAGATAACAACCGTACTAGAGACTAGCGCAAGCCGAGACCTGCTAATGAGGCGAATAGGACTCCAGAGTTAGTCCACTGGGCAGGAAGCAGCGTGATCTCCGCTGACTCATCATCAGCGCTTCATGTTTGTGACAGTAAATCAACACTGTATATTGGTTTCATGTTGGAATTCAGTCAAAACTGCAGTAATTAGGGGATGCATCTTATTTTAGGATATGAGTTTGGCATCTTACAGAAAGGCTAGGGAAATGTCATGATCATCCTGATATATGAGATACGTTTTTAAATATAAAACTTCCTTTATTTCTCGATATAATCCCGTGCTGCACTAATGCACTTACATACACTAGCATTTTACTAGTGCTTAGATACCATCAAGGTAGAGAGATTTCTCAGTACACTGCAGTCATGAAGTAACAGCCTGCATCACACTGGAAACGCTTGCCTCCCAGGAACTCCTTTAATGGCCCAAGTATGTGAAAAAGGCTTGAAATGAGGTCAGGACTATACGGGGGTGTGGCAATAATTCCCAGCTGAGTTGTGATGGTGAATGATTGTGTGTACAGTTTCCATAGACAAGAAGCATCTCTGTTTCAGGTTTTCGACAAGAATCAGGTGTTGAATATTTAGAGGAAAGATAGCAATGTGGTCTAAGTCAACTTGGCGAGGATCGTCAATAATGGACATACAGCTTTTTTTCTTTTTTTAATGCTTGCACCATTCAGATATTTTACTGCAGTCTCATCACAGTACTGTGTTTGAAGAATTTAAATGAGTTTTATTTCATCTCAATTCCTGGTTAGACTTGAACGCCCCTGATATCTTCCTGGAAACTCTCATCTGCCATGTCCGCTGATGATGTCACTCACTTTACTCCAGTGACCTTTTCAAACTACGGAGGGGGATTTTACATGTCAGGCACAAATGAGGTGAGGTAATATATACTGTAAAACATACCAGTGTTGTTATAAGAAATATTGTCACTTTATGGACCCTGGGCAACAACTGAAATTAGCAGCTCAGAACAAACTGTTGTGTAATGATGATGCCTATACCACTGCCCTGTTGAATTCCTTAATCTGATTGGTCAGATCAACGATCAACTAATACATGCTTATACTCATTAAATTAACACCACAGTTACCACCATTGTTTCAAAGTGTTTGTCCTGACACTATATTTTTTAACTGTATGACATTATAAATAGCATTGCATGCTTAAAATAAAATAAAATAAAATAAAAACTATGGGGAGCCTGTTTTGTCCCAACTCTGCTTATTTTTCTTATTTTCTCTTAAAAAAAAAAAAAAGATAATAAAAAAGCAGACAGGGAATGGTCATAGCTGAATGCAAGTTGCATGATGCTCATTAGTGGACACAGATGTACTTATAGAAGCTGGTTCAGCACTGTAACCCAAACTCAAACCAGCGTCTCACGAGAAAGGATTGCATTTTAATACCTTTCCTTTCCTTGTAATGTCTTTACAGAACATATGATACTGCCTTCACATCTTTCCATCACAGGTTTTTCTTATTCAAGTGAGTTATATGAGTAATAAATCAGCAAAGCAGGAATCTGTTTATGCATTGAAATTACATATGTGATATGAGTAATGTCATCATATAAAAGTAAGTTATGTGAAAATAAATTTGTGTAACGATTTCATGAAATAATGAAGGACTAGGATGTAAAAATAAATAAATAGTCTTCGAAAACGTTGAGGTCAAAATGGATTATGAAGCTAGATGAATGGTGTCAAAAAAAATTACATGGAAATTTAGCAAGTGGAGATTTACTCATTACTGTCATTAAAAAATTGGCAGACTTTATTCAGTTTGCAATTAATAGTGTAATCATGGGTGGCGTGACCCGGTGCACAGCATTTGGGGAGAATGAGAGAATCTGGGTGGGTAGAGAGAATGCATTTTAATGAGTCTCTTTGGGAGCAACACTTCCTAGCTCTTCTTTTTCATTGTGGGCATCCAAACCCTGCACTCCTTTATATCATTGTCAGGTGGATTCTCTTCATGGGGGTTTGGCTCATAAGTCGTAACTATGTCTGTGCTGTCCTCTCTCTCTCTGTAACACACTCCCACACCTAACTGAACAGAATGATATGACAATTTGTCATATTTGTCTTTGGGTTTGTCATAATGCTGACACGTACTCTGTTCCATCTGGATATTAGGAATGAAATACAGATGTGGGCTTCATTAAAAAAAAATAATAATAATTTTTTTTTTTTTTTAGTTCTGACAGTCATTACTGCATTATTTATGATTGCATTAATGCCTTCAGATAACATCACCATGGCACACCCCATACTCACTGTCTCTCTTTTTTTCACCCCCCCCCCCCCCCCTTTCATTCAGAGCTCTTGGGAAAACTTTATTATGCTGTGCTCTGACAGTGAAGTATACAGATAAAAGATAATTGCCTGGCTTGACTCCTCTATTGATATGAAAATGGGATCTAAATTATTCAGTGTGGTTTAAAGGTTAGTTGAAGGTTATTACTGTAGAGGCACTGGCAAAAAAAAAAACCTGGGTGTGTGCGTATGTACGTATGAGGTTACACACATCTGAGAGAGTAATTTGCAGCACATACAGCTCCGCCATCTCCTGAACAAACTGGATGTCTCCTCTGGGATCTGGACAACGGGAAGTCAATTATTTACAGGCAAATTAAAGCTGACATCTCCACAGGAGAAACACAGTTAGTGCAGCCTGCGATAGACTGCTGTTTGTGCTTTCATCCGGCACTGTTAGATGTACAGGATACCCCCCTGTCTCTGTCTATAAAAGGCCTGTTAGCCAAAGAGCTAATGTTATTTGCTGGAAGCAGAGTGCTGCGTATTTTTAAAAAAATGATTGCAGTGTGTTGGGTTGTGTCATAATTTAATTTAAGAGAGAAATAAATTCGAGGTAAATAAATTTAAAAAGAAAATCACACAGATGAGGATGGGTTCCCGTCTGAACCTGGTTTTTCTCAAGAGTTCTCCTTCAGGTCGTCTCACAGATTTTTTCCTTCCCTCTGTCGCCTCTGGCTTGCGTAGCCCTTAAAATTCAGAGCATTTTTGCAGTTTTTTTTTCTTTTTGCTATAAAAAAAAAAACATATATAGGGCTCAGGATTGTACAGTATAGAGTGACATATTCCTATTTTCAGCATAACCTAGGCACTATGAAAGACGGATTTTTTTTTTTCATTTTACCAAGTATACAAACATGACTCAGCAAAAAAAAAAGCATCACATAGGCAAGAAAATTCCTGTTTTTTTGTAATGGCCATAATAATAACAATAATAATAATAATAATAATTATTATTATTATTATTATTATTGTTATTATTATTATTATTATTATTATTATTATTAATATTATTATGTGCTCATTTTAAGAGTTCAGGTAGTGGTTTTATTATATATATTATATTATATATATATTTATTATATATATAATCGTCTTTGATTGATGCCGTGTTGCTGTTAATAAAGAGAAATACTCACTTACTAAAAAAATGGAATTTATTTTAAGGAGTTCTCATTCCCATTATAATTTCGTGAATCATTAGTGTTTGCATTCCGACAAGAAAACACACTCTGCAGCAATTTTGTAGGACTGTTCCCACACCATAAAAAAACACCCTGTCGTACATTTTGTTTAGAATTATTCCGCTTACACTTTAAATTGCATCCTTTCACAGATATCCATTGGTTTAAAGAGAGAAAAACAAACGGCAAATCAATTTGTAGCTACAGAGTAGATATTTTCTTGTATTATCCAAAACCAGCACAAAAATAATATTTTTCTCTAGGAGGCAGGTTGAAAAAAATGGATCAAGTAGCATTTTTGTCACTAATGAGGTGCTTGTGGTGGAGCTACAGAATTTAAGAAGAGTCACATTCCCACTGTTTTCATAGCTGGACCATTATTTAATGAGACGCAGTGTATTCCCAATGCACCGTGGAGAGCTTGTAACCAGAATAGCAGTTCTGTAGATGTTCTAAACATTTTTGGGGGATTTACTCCTGCTTGTTTGTTTTATTTACCACTAATTTAGTTTTGCATTAATAACGACTGTATGACAAAGTTTTGTCAGTCATTTAAAAAAAAAACCTGAATATCTCAGACTATGTTTGCCATGACCTGGCAAACAAGTCTAACATCTCTCACACTCCTGATGTGACTGATCGCTACAGAGCATTATACTGATGGAACAGAACTAATTTCTCTCTTTTTTGATGATTTTCATAAAAATTTTGCTCCTTGTTTGCGCTCCCATGGATGAGCAATTGATTACAGATACAAGGAAATCATATTGGAGATAGATCTGCTGGGAAAAAACATATTTTCAGGTATAGATTTGCTTTCAAATGCCAACAACTCTGATTTCTATGGATAAAATAGCCGATACAGCAAAACAATAAAACCGTTCTCACATTCTACAAACATGGTAATTATAAATCAGTGCGTAAATTAGGTTATTTTTAAGCATTTGTATAAACTCTAATGATGACTCAGTGTCTAACAATGTGCTATAAGCAATAACCTGCAAACTCATTAACTTGTTAGAGTGCACTTTATAGTTCCATGTGTTGTCATAGACAGCATTTAAAACTAATAATGAGCTGTGTGTGATTATCAAACAACAGTAAACATTTAATGACAAAACATTATAAATTATGAATTATAAATTAATGCACTTGACAATACTGTTCTTGCAAGAACTATTCCAGAATAGCTGACCTTCATGTCTTAAAAAACAACTGATTGTTGCTGTTGCTACTTAATTACGTAATGACATACAGTATGTGTTATTTTATAGTTTTGAAAAAGAATCTAATATTGATCTCTAATGTAGAAAATAAGTCCACACACAAATACACACAGGCTCACCCTGATGGCTACAAAGCTTATTGCGGTTTACTAGATTGTGAACTTTGAACTGCTGCCATGATCGGAGACTGATACGTGAAAGTAATTTATGTTATGGTTGCAAATTCCAAAAAAACTACTCCTCTCTAAACTTTTTTCTTCATTATTTGTCAAACTTTAGTATAAATACATGTAAATATATTGATTAGTGATCAAATGTTGTTTTATGCAGATATTAGCCAGTTTTTACACAGGAAATTAATTAATTTCTCAAATTTAACCTGCAGGTCAATGTTTTAATGTTTGTTTTAAATAAAAAAAAAAAATGTATAGATATTCCTGAGTGTCTAATCTCCAATTAAAGCACGTACTTTTGGAATCCTTTTTTTATTTTATAAAAATAGTTATTAAAAAAAAAAAAAAAAAAAAAAATATATATATATATATATATATATATATATATATATATATATATATATATATATATATATATATATATATAATTATTACATCTTATATGTGTTATATTGTAATGTACATGTTGGTTAATTAATGCTGTTGTAAATGTAGGAGGGATAAATACAGAAACAGCTCAAGCATATGAGGCTAATATGCTAAATAAGAATAACAGCCCTTGCTTTTACTTCATGTAAACATGCAAATTTGTTATTCAGTGACTAAATTTATCCCTTTCAGTGTAGTGTAGGTGGTGTTTAAATACTAACGAGTCCTTTGTGTAGAGACCAGCGATGTATAAAGACATATAGAAGAGGTGTGTGTGTGTGTGTAGGAACACTGGTGTATTGAGTGGTGCAGCAGGCTGTGCGCTGAGATGATTGGCGCGCTGGGGGACTTGGGGAAATTACCTGGCTGCTTGTTGTTGTTGTCTGCTCTATGAACAGACCTGCTGTTAACAGCATGGGGCCGCGTGCATTCCCCGACATATTAGCGCTGCGAACTCCACGCCTGTTCCACGCTAAAGAGCACATTCACCATGCTCTCTGCTCTGAATTCTCACCATGAGTTCAGTTCCAGCACACACCCACACTGAGCGCTTTGTAAAGCTTTCTGGAACACTGAGGGGAAAAAAATCACACTGCAACATATTGCCCACCTATATCGATTGTTTCGCGATGTAGATTTACTGTACATAGGCTCTGAGGTAATGTGATAGTAGTGATAGATTGTAAATGCATTGGAAATGAGATCGAGCCATCCTCTGAGTTAAAAAAAAAAAAAAAAAAAGAAGGTCAATGATGATAAAAGTAAATATCATCATAGTTTAATGGTTCATTAAATCCAAATCCAAACTCACCCAAACCTTGTAACATTTTACTATACATGAAGCAGTATGAAAACCGAGATCATAAAACTATTTTCTAGAATATCCCTGAGAATAAATAACCTCGTTTAGTGACCACGATGTTGTTGTTAGTCTTTTGGCTGCTTCTGTCAAGGGGTCGCCACAGCAGACCATTCGATCCGCACACAACTTGGCACAAGTTTTACGCCAGATGCCTTTCCTGACGTAACCCTTCCATTTTATCCAGCCATGGGACCGGCACTACGTCCAGTGGTCAGGGGTAGCTCAGTGGTTAAGACATTGGCCTATGGTTCAGAAGGTCCCAGGTTTAAACCCTACAACCGCCAAGTTGCCACTGTTGGGCCCTTGAGCAAGGCCCTTAACCCTAAACTGCTCAGATGTATAATGAGATAAAAATGTAAGTCGCTCTGGATAAGGACATCTGCCAAAATGCCTAAACTTAATGTAAACATTCATTAATGGGCATTGACTGGGAATCGAACACGGGCCTTCCACATGGTAGATGGGAAACCTCCCACTGAGCCATCAATGTCTAGTTTAGTGACCATGATAAACACATTAATAGTCGTTTTCATTTCATACAGTATGTCCTCACTAGTCACAATACCGATTTGTTCTGAATGTACCTGTTCATTTATCACATTTTATTCATAACCACAGCCCACAGATGTATGAGTAAGTAATTATAATTTGCATTCAAAACTTCCAACCAGTGTTAACCCCACAAACCTGTCAACCCTAAGAATGAAGAACGCATTATGAAAAAGGCTTATATCCAAGTGTAGCTATCAGTTATCCAGACACTGGCTCAGGTTTATGATATTTACAACAGCATTGCTAGCATAATGAATAAATTTGTGTTAGAATTAAGTCTACACTCTCCACATGCTATGAGAACATTTATCGTTTGAATGGTTTTTATAAAAGGAATAATCTCTTATAAAGACAAAATTCAAAATGTCCTTCAGATCGCTCTGGCTTTTTAGTGCTTCCTGCTTTTCACTGTTACAAGGCAGAAAAAAAATCTAATTATCCCTCAAGTATTAGCAGTGGTTATGCTGCTGGACTTGTATACCTTTCTTCTATCATTAGGGAATAAGTATCTGCAAATTAATTAATAGTACTGGCTAAATTACAGGCTGCATATTTAATAGATTACTATTAAGCTGAAATTTTAAGGGGTGAATTAATGTAAGCACTGTTTACACTCTCTACAATTCCCCACCCTACCCCTACTCCATTTTCAGTCTCTCATTTACTGCAAAATCCAACATTAGACATGAAAAACATGTTGTCTTTAAGGAAGCGTCTAAACTTATTGATTCAGACAGTATAGCGTATACTTGTCTTAGATGAGAAGGTAGGGGTGGATGGGGTATAGAGGGGGCATCTTATTTCAGCTCCTTAACGTTTATCCCATCAAAGAAATGTCAGACATGTCAACGTGTCCCAGGAAGCGGTTTGGATCTGAGCTATACTTCTCCTCAGGTATCTGCTGAGGCTTGCAAACTGTCAGACTTCATCAAGCCTGTTTAGTTGCTCCTCTCGCCATTGTAGCGCCTCACATCAGAACCATCAGTCGTCCTTTTCCTTCAAATCTGCAACTCTGCTTTCATCCCCCCACCCATCCGTTCCCCAACATTCAATAATTCATCTTTCGTCTGCACCAAGTATATTTGTTTTTATTTAAAATTCAGAGACGTCTTGTCCGCTAACACTCCCCTCCGTCTCCTGGAGAGACGTGCACTAGGCTGATGGCTTGTATCGATCACTTGCAGCTAATCATTCCACACCTCTTCCACTGGGAGCAGCCCAGAACCATTTTCCTTCTCCTTTTCTTTAATTAGTGCTAGGACCCTGTGGGCACTAATCTATGAGTCCTACTCTGATATTCCTCTGATGTGGGCCGCTTTGATTTCTCTGACCCTACAAGGAGCGCTGGGATCCAGGGATGCTCTCTGAATTTTAATGCAGCTTCTGTGTGAATGTGAGAGGAGCTTGAAGAAAATTAGCAAGGGATGATGAGAGCAATGATTAAATCCAGTCTCTACGTTTATCCTCCTTTTAATCACGAATCCGCAGCTCATTTAGGTGAGTTTTAGATCATGTGATTTTGCCATGAATCAGGAAGCATAGCTCAACTCCATCAGGATGACATTTTCCAGGCTATCTGGGTATATTCTTTAGAGGATTCCTCTAAAATAGTTAGGATTTCTTGTATTGGGTTTTTTTTCCGTATGTAAAAATAAAAATCTATTATTTTAGTATATACAATTTACTGCTGTATTGTAGCTATGGCATACTAAGTACAACGGTACAAAAATATCACTTCATAAGGGTGTCTATGGCTGTTCGGTTTAATACTTTCCCCTTTGTGCTGTGCATAAAATAAGATGGATGTGATGGAGAATGAAAGCAGAGCTGAAAAGACTGTACATCTGCCCAGCCTCATTCAGCTTTGACATTTGTAAAAGGATCTATTTTTGTAACAATTGTGATAAATATGTCACTAGCCTTGAATGAAACTTGCTGACATTCATCACTGTTTTCTTCTAGTGTTCCCTAAGCTGCTAAAGAATTGTTTAAAAAAAAATATATTGTGCTGTAACAACAGCCATATGCGTGCAGCAGATGGTAGCACGGAGCATTAGCATGCAAAATGTTTAGATGGAATAATTAACCACAAGGACATAAGGCACTCTGGAAGAACTATATATATGCACAAACCATTCCTCCACACATACTCCAAATGTTGTCAAGTAGCTAGCAGCTTAGCACTGTGCAAAATATGTATAAATGATCACACTCTTCTCAGAATGCATGTTTTGGCTCAATAATATCATTGTTACATAAATCGTTTCATAAAACAGCTGAATAAACTGTAACATGACATATAAATAAATTTGGAAGAATATAATTAAATGTTGATCCTTTCTTCATGGTGACTGCTATGTGCTTTAATAGACGTCCTTTAAAGATTTATAATTAGACATTAAATGCTAAAGATTTGCCGAAATACAGTGTAAGGTTAGCGTATACTAGCCTAGCGAGAATAACTACAGTAAGGATTAACAACATTAATTAGCTTATAAAAAAAAAAATCAGAAATTGTTAGGCTAGCTATCTGGCTATAGTCTTGAATATTGTTTATATAAGCTATAAATATGACTTGTATCCCCTCAGTAATCTGTGTACATGTTTTATGCTAAGCAGCTGAACAGACGTAGCTATGAGAGTAATTAACGATAACTAAAATCCTGTTAAATGTTCTAACAGGTTAGCATGCTGGCTAACAGTAAGGATTCTAAATTCCTGTCAGGTAATTTTGTATGAATGAGCCATCAGTGAATATAAACACTTGTAAATGTTTCACAAATCTTTTCAAAAATCATTTTAGGGTTATAGCATATGTTAGCTTGCTAAATAAAAGTGGACAATGAGTTCAAATATCTCTTAGAATGGCAGTCAGATTAGCTCATGCTATCGAGCTATTATAAAGTACATCTCCACATATGAATGCCAAGAACGTCCTTTCTCCTGACTGCTAGATGTATTTAAAGAGACACTTTCAGTGGGCTATGAAATGCAGACAGACATAGGTGGAAACAATTTACTTGGTACGGGAGAAATTATCCAAACTGTTTGTTTAAAAGTGCCTCACAGGATTTTTTTCATGGTGATGAAAACCAGGACACATCCACGAGACAACAAAACAGCTCATATCACTAAAGTGGTCTAAGTCTGGGAGGTGATCCAAAACCAGAGAGTACTGCAAGCTGTTAACAAGTCAGCAACTCGGCATCTGTGGAAATTCCCAACAACAGCGCATGCAGTAGAAACTCCCTGGAAGCTCATTAAGGGCTGCAGGTCCATGCTGTTAAAGGATCAGGGGTGGATGTGTCCAATAGTAAAGACAGAGTGCTATTGGACAGAATGCTGAGAATCAGCCCATCTGAGAGTAATGCTTCCCTGTAGCCCAGTACACTTAATGCCCACTCAGCGTCTTGCTGAGCTAGACACCACTATCGAGCGTGTTTATTGTAGCTTGCACTCTCCTCGTTTGAAACGATATAGGCTGACTGTTCCTATTGATTTTGGTGGAAAGCTCTCCTCGGAGCCTGCCTGCTATATTAAGCAATCATTCGTCCCGCTGATGACAAAGCGTCTTCCCAAGGCAGTGGCCGGAGCTCTAATAGGCTGGATATTATTCATGTTAATTGATTGGGTGACAGTGGAAGGCCGAGGAGAGGAAAAATTACGGCCCTTCTGAGAGCGAATCAACACAAGTGGCAGTAATTAGAGGCGAGAGAAACTAGCTTTAATTGAAAAAGCCTCAATTTGAAGAAACAAGAGGAGATGGGGAGGAGGATACTAAAGGACTGGTTACTTCACAGCAATTAAAAGGTGCAAAATCCCATTAAAATGACAATATTTGGCTCAATCTTTATGTGCGTGCATGCACAGTGTGTGTGTGCAGTGTGCGTTTGTTTTCCTGTGTAACAACCGTGTATTTTGAGCACTCGAGGGTTCACAAAGAAAGATTTTCAAGATGTATTTGATTAAGCGTAAGAGCACTGTGACTTCACTGCTTTTCACATCATCTCCTCTGAATCTTCGTCCTGCCAAACACCAATAAATCACCTCACACAGAGGGAGAGTGCACATCTGGGGCCCATAAAGGATGCTGTAGTCACGCATGTTTGGATATTCAAGCTTCTTGTATTGCTGTTGATGAGGGGATGCATGGTAACCATTCAGATGTCAGATATTGGGAGGAGAGACCAAAGAGATGTAGAGATTTGATATTCCTGCCATTAGGAAAGAAAGTGATTGCTAATCCTTCATGCTTGTATCCATCTGGCAGTGTGCGCGCGTGTTTGAGCCCGTGTGTGTGTGTGTGTGTGTGAATCTGATAGGGTGTGCAACTTTCAGCTCTTGGTACTATTTAACTCTTTCACATACAAGGTTTCAGAAGTATCCAGCAGTGTCAGTGTCCTGTGTCGCCAGTTTACATGTGCAGCATTATTTTATTTTATTGTGTTTGCATTATATCACAGCACTGCTGAATTCTCTTGTTGAAGAATTTTTAACAGTAAAAAATGCTATGAGCTAGGCATAAAACACTTATTAAGGATGCAATTTGTGTTAATGTTGTATAGACCTTTCATTTAAATCATACCTTTTCAGATTCAGTGGTTCACATTTGGCCATTTTTAAGTCGTAAGATTTTTCGATTCAGGTTTCTGTTTACATTTTCTAGCCCAGTAATGAGCTCCGTGCCTTTTCCAGTAAAAGGCAACTCAATAGGCATAATAGTTTCAACTAACTGGGAGGCCAATTTGTCAATGTTTGCATCATAACTGTGATTTGCCCAAAAAAGTAACTGTGGCCTCACACCTCGAGGGGTTGGGTTTGAGTCCTGCCAAAGGGTCTGTGTGCATGACGTTGCATTTTCTCCCCGTGCTTGGTGGGTTTCCTTCAGGTGCTCCAGTTTCCTCAATCAGGCCAAAGACATGCAGATTAGGCTAATTGGTGTTCCCAAATTGACTGTGTGTGCGTGCGTGCGCGCGTGTGTGTGTGCCCTGCGATGGATTGGCACCCTATCCAGGGTGTACCCCATCACCTGGGATAAGCTCGAGGCCCCCCGTGACCCAGTATACAGGATAAAGTGATATAGATGATGAGTGCTGAGTGTGTTCGTGTCCTGTGATGAATTGGCACTTTGTCCAGGGCGTACCCCTTCTTGTGCCCCAAGTCTCTTGTGATAGGCTCCAGGTCGAATGATGAATGAATAAATAATGACAAACTGTTGCTCTAGTAAACTGCTTATTTAGTCCACATACAGCAGCGTATTAGTACACAATTATTCAAATCCTCTTCTAGTTCGGTATGTTGCTTTTATAATACATTTAATGAGATTAGCAGATTCTCAGTATTTGAGTCTCTAATCTTCCCTCAGGAAGTGCATTCAAAATAAAGGAAGCTTGTCTAAACATTAGGCTTCAACCCTCTCACTGGCTGCATTAACTGCTGGTCCAGTGGGAGAAACGATTTGGCCGTAGGAGCATGAGAACTCTTGTCATTTGTGGTCTTTGCTGATTTTTGGCATGAGCTGAGCAGAAAATCCCATTTATGCTAGACACCCTGCTCAGACACAAGATTATGCAAGTGTCAGTGTGCAGCTGGACAGAAAGCTAATTTGCTACTGGGCACTTAGCATTGTTTGGTTTGTCTAAAGCTTCCCTTTAAAAAGCTGTTAAAAGTAAGATCCCTTCAAAGACATCACAGGTTGGCCTCTTGCTTGCAGTAGCAACCTTGTAGACGTGACCCACCGCAAGGTCATACGTCTGCCTGGTGGAGGTCTTTGGCTCTTGCTGAGCGAAGGGTTAAGAGACTCTACAGGAATTCTCTCCTTCTAAGCCATATTTTGTCCTTTTTCACGGCTGAGTGCTGCTGAGTGATACCCCTGCTCCACGTTTAACAGCACGGATCATTTACATAGACACAGAGCTAATTTTCATAATGTTTTCTTTATTATCAGAGGGAGAAATTAACCCAGGAATATATTTACATACCAGGCGCGAACGGTAACAGCTGGCTAATTGCCTGTTAGATGATTAATAAGCTTACAGAGATGCTAATGAATGGAATACTCAGTGTTTCAAAGGTGCTCTGGTGGTGCGCTTGTTTTGGCAGCTTAATTACGAAGATAATTATGTACTTGTTGCATCTGCTCTCAAGCAACCATCAAATATCAAGGAATGGGAAGTTCAATTCAATCTTTAAGAGCTAATGAAGCTGAAGTGTTGACACTTGCAGTAGCTTGTAGGAATACAAGACTGTTCGTGGGTTATATCGCAATTTTTTTTTTGTCTGCGTAATTCTTTACATTCTTAATGCTGAGGGAAAAGTGTGTCGTTTCACTCTACTGACTAAAAAACGCAGATTTTTTAAATTGTTGATCATTTTCCAGGAATTTCGTCTGTTTACTGGTGATTCAACCAGCAAAGTATAGACTTGGGTGACCTGACAAGGAAATAGCAAGCAAGAGTTCTTGCTAAAACTTGTGTCTGTGATTCATTGGACATGTGCTTGCCTAGCTAGTGTAATAATATAATAAATTTACTTTGTGTGTCTTGAACAGGGATGAAGCCAACAAGAGCATGTAAGGAACGGTGCTTTTACACTACGGACTCCGTTCTGCGCAACTGACCCCCGCTGTTACACTTCGTGGCCGGATCAGCATAATGTGCACAGGTTCACCTGAAAAGGCAGTCTCAAGCATGGGATGGTCTTCCTTTGCATGCACCATCCACCAGTCTCATCCTCTGGCCTACATAACCGTAGCTGATATGGTACTGTAGGAAAGGTTCTTCTTGAATTTCTTTTCTGTAATGGCAGTAATATTAGGCACAGCACGAAGGTTGACGTTTTTTTTTTTTTTCTTCTCTTTGTGTCTACTGTCAGATTGCAACCCTACTATGTGCATACTGCCACCTGCTGTGTGGAAGAGTGTAAATACACCAGTGTACTCGGGTACAGGACAATAACAATTGTGATTCCTGGCTAGAAGGGGTGTGTATGTACGTGTGTGGGGAGTGGGGTGGGGGTGGGGATGGGGGGGGGGGGGGGTGAGTTGGGGATCGTACCACACAATACAAATCAATTTTGCTTAGTGTCAGAACAACACAAGACATAAAACATGATGTGTGATGAGTGTTTGCATAGCATGGGTTGTCCTTTTTGCAGCTATTTTAGAATTGGACTTTTCACTATGTTTAGTTATAGGGCATAAGGATTTATATACATACAGTACGGTATATCAATAGTTTTCATAACGATTCACTCGACTCAAACCATAGGAAATATTACTGTGGTTAGGGGTGGGACTTGGGATGTGACTAGATGATTTCCTAGTGTTATAATGATTGCCGTATTATTATGTAACATAAGATGTGTTGTGTAATCTAATGATCAAACAGTGAAATATGGAGCCGATAAAAAATGTAAAATTTTTATTTCTACCAACCAACATTTGATTTTGAGGGGAGAATTTGAAAGTACCTACCCCTTACACCACACCACCCAACACACACACACACACACACACACACACACACACACACACACACACACACATATATATATATATATATATATATATATATATATATATATATATATATATAGACATACTGTATATATACCCACAAACACAGAGCTCTGGGCTTGTGTAATTTGGCAGTATGTTGCTGATGCAGCCTCTACCTAATGTGTTGCTGACAGTAACTGCTGTTAATGAGTGTTTGGATTCATGTCCTAATTCATTAATTCTGGAGCTCGCCAAAGTCTATAAAATGTTAAAAATTACCTTCACGAATCATCAAGGATTTTTACAACCGTATAATATAACTTAGGGCCGGTTTTAAAAACAAGCTGGTGTGAAAAATTTACAGTTTATTTAACTGGATATGAGCAGACTGTGTTCCTGCTTCCATATGCGTAATAAAAACCCAGCCTTGGATGCGGCACATATTTTACATAAGAAGCTCTACTCCATCTGCAATGGAAATGTCGTATTAAATTTATCTATGCTGTCTGAACATATGCACGCCGACTTTCACACATACACGCGTCCATGAAGGTTTAATGTGTACAACAGCACCAACGCAGCCAGGAGGAGCGTGTATCCATCTTTGTTTGCACAGCTAGCTGCTATTTTATTCATCTATTTATTCAAACAACAGCTTACGCCTGTCATATCTCCCAAACCGCTCTTTAGGAGACAGCGTGTGCATTTGAACGCTGTTCGACTGCGCTGAGTGTGTAATGCGATGCAGAAGAAGTGTTGCGTCTCTAAATTTAACCCAGAGGGCATGCCAGCCAGTTTGTAAAGAGCCTTTGTGGAAGTGTGTAGGCGCAGAGCTTCTGTCCTCTTGCATCATTTCACCCTTTCCAACTGCTGTGGATGTTGTGTTCGTATCTGTGCTTGAGGAGATTAGAACATAAGATGACTGATGGGTTTGTGTTAGTGTCTAGCGTGTTCACTAACACATCCTGTGAACGCTGTAGTCATAATGCATTCTAAATTGATTTTCAAGGGCCGTTCTAGTCAAACCGGGACTTTTGAGTGTGCAGAATAACAGAACACAGTTTTGAGAGGAAAAACTCCCTTTTTTTCTCTATATAATCACCTCCTACACTAATGCACTTATCCCAGTGTTTCACTAGTGCTTGGATACCATCAAGGTAGGAAGTTTTCTCAGTACATTGGAGCCATGATTGGGGGATGTGGCAATAACTCCCAGACAAATTCAAGTACAATTAGTACTGATGAATGATTGTGATCACGTCTGAAGAAAAATGTTCTACAGATATATTTGACAAGTTGATTTTCACCGAATGTACATTGGAATGACTGCATTGGGCTTCGAGCCACCTCGGCCGGGATCGTCATTCTTTAAAACGTTTACACCATTCAGATGTTTTACTGCAGCTAAAAGTCTCATCACCGGACTGTGCATAAAGCCTTCTGTAAATGTCGATCAATTTTACACCTTCATTCATCAAGTTCCGGTTTGACTTTAAACTAAATTTGCATTTCTCTGCTGCCTTTACTTCCATTTCAGCTGCATTTAATTGCATTAACTTACAGCAATAGATTATGTAGAGTGCTTTAGAAAAAAGCACTTTATTGTTTTAACTTAATCAGCCTAGTATGCTATCATGAAGCAATCACCAACTTGTTCCTGATCAGTTTTCAACCACTAGCAGTCACTAGCTTTCATGAGCAAGAGATATACACAATAACATTAAAGCGGAATTACAGTACAGTGTTCACAGTAAGAATATTTCGCTTATTGAATTATTAGTGCATTCTTAAACCACCTTCAGACATGCACTCCTTTCCATTAATCTGACGGCATCTAAACCTGTCAGCTTCATGTCTCTGAATGAGCACCCTGCCTGCGTTTCTGTAGGCGTTGTGACGGTAATCTTATTAGGTCAGACCGAGTAACATTTATGAATCACTTTAAACAGAGAACAAATTTGAACTGCATCCATTAATCAGGTGTACTGGCAGCTGATGAAAAACCCAAAATGGGTGTGGGGGGTGGAGCTCAGAACCACTAGTCTGGAGTAATATGAAAATGACCTATCTTTAATACATTATAGATAATTGAATCATAGGATGACTTGGGTGCCATGAGAAATGTGTCCTCCTTCCCAAATTGATGTCCTTGCCTGGCCTTGCATCAGCACAAATCTGCATACAGGGATTCAGTTCTATGATAGGTAATGAATAGGCAATCTAGTCTTTCCTGTTCAAGCCATATTTATTTCCTTTAATGCTGGTGTGTATGTGTGTGTGTGAGAGAGAGAGAGAGAGCGAGAGAGTTGAGAGAGAGATTCTCTTTGATTGCTTAATGAGCTCAATGCCCCTTGAGCTAGAGTGTTGTAATTCTCATTAGCCTTCATTAGGGAGCAGCAAAATCACCTTCTTAATCAAACTGGCTCTGCTCAAATATGCTGCGTGTACAAGTCAGTAATACTCCGGCGCACTCTGAGGAGCCTCATAAAACAAACTCATCCGTGAAGCTTCGCCGAAACACAGAAGGATGACCTTTTAAGCGGGAGACGCTGCTTTGTGAAGCGAATACTCGTTCTTTTTTTTTCTTTTCTTTTTTTTTTTATAAATTCATTTTAATGAACAACTCCTGTGCTATCATGACATGAAACGTGGCGATGCTAAATTGTGCAAACGTTACTGCAAGTCATATAACTGTGCAACTCCACTCATGTTTGCTCCTGCTTGGCAGCCATGCTTATGTAATGTAACGTAAGGTGTCAGTTTTCCGTTCCGAATTAACGACAGCTGGCTGTAGACTGAAAGCGGCATAGATGAGGAGCCTATCTGTAGTGATTAGTAAAGACTCGCTGTATCTGAGACAGAGATAACAACACTGAGCTGAAAGCTCTTGGCCCTGGCACTGGTTGATGGCCTTAAGCCGAACTGATTGGTAACATTTTCAATCTTAATTACTGGGAGGATGAGTGGTCTTTGGCTCTCTGCAGTAATTACAGATCAATCTGACTAAACTGCTTCTGGCTGCAGGGTAGGATGGGAATGTGCTGTACCAGGATCAAATCGCTGTAACCACGGAGCTAATCTGGGTGATCATGGGCTGATCTCAAAGCTGTATTTTACAGAGAATGGAATCATCGTGTTCAGCCATCAATATTACCAGCGAAGCAAAACTGAGCATACTTTATTCTTTCTTAGCTGAATTAACAAGAAAAGTGCATAGGAATCATGAAAAACGTCAGCATACATGTGTGATTTCTACACGGTCCTCTTGAGAAAAATAAATAAATAATAAAAATCAGCTCAGTGAAGTGTCATCATGTCTCTGGGATGCTCATCGAACCACAAACAATTTATAGCAGATAATAGTGTGTGCTAGGCACTCAACCTAGGCCGAGTGGTGACAGAGGACAATTACATCTCTAGCTCAGATTAGTTTCAGGACGGCCAAGATGTCGCCAAGCATCCATTACTTCGATTCAGCACTCTGCCTGTGCCCCTGACCTTGTATGTACTGTGTCAATCAGAATAGGAGAGGCCACCACAGCAAAGACAAGACAAGGAAGGCCATCGAGCTGGATTATTTTGTGAGGAAAATCAGTGATATGTTCTAGATTTTAATGAATGAGTAGCTATGCAGTTTTTCTAGTTAGTTTTACACAGCTATTTTATATCCTCGTAGTATTTACACCCTTCCAGTATCACTGTATGGATTTAAATGGTAGGAAAGTCATTTTTATTATTACTCAAAACAGCCTCAGTTACAACAAGACCAAGACACATACTGTAACAACTACACCAAGACACGCAATGTTGCTAGCTAAGTGACTTAGCCATGTTAGTGCTATTTATCAAAGTTACATTCTCTGAAACAAAAATTATTTCTCTGAAATAAAAATCATTTAGATAATAGTTAGATAAGTTATCAAAACACCTTTAAATGCTAAGTTAGTATATTATTGTAGACAATACAGGAACTTAAATAAATAGTTAGCTAGATAGGAAGGTGTTGCGAAATTGCCTGTTGTGTGTGAATGAGCATGTAAGTGTGTTTGTGTTTGTCCCCTGTGATGGATTGGTTACTCTGTCCAGGGTGTACCCCACCTTGTGCCCCAGGTCTCCTGAGATTACCCTGTATACAGGATAATGCCGATAAGTGAGTGAGCTACAGGTTTGTCTTAGTCTTATTGCTAGCTAGCTAATTAGCTGGGTTTGTTACTGGGTCTATCAAAAAAATATTCATACCATATTTAAACCAGTTTACTTTTGTTTCCCTCTTATTCAGTGTTGATGTATGTATATACTAACTTAGCATTTAAAGGTGTTTAGACAACTTTTAGCTTATCTAAATGACATTTCTGTTTCAGAGAATGTAACTTTGATAAATAGCGCTAACATGGCTAAGCCACTAAGCTAGCAGCAACATTGCTTGTCTTTGGTGTAGTTGTTACAGTATGTGTCTTGGTCTTGTTGTAACTGAGACTCTTTTGATTAATAATAAAAATTACTTTCATACCATTTAAATATGTATAATGATACTGGAAAGGTGTAAGTGCTACCAGGATTTGCATCTTTTGATTGTTTTAAGAAAAAAATTATTAATATGTATAGATATATTGGGTTGCTACATTTTTACTGTTCCTCTTTGTAGTCTCGTACATACATCTTCTTCTTCTTTCATGTTTCAAATTAATTTCCATGTATGCTTTCCTCCATATTTTAGGAATATCAAAGGTCACCCTTTGATGAAATGATGCCATCTTCATAACTTCAGGATTCTCTTAAGACCTGCCTGAGGTACCTGAGAACTGATCTTAACCTACCATAAAAGATAAATAGACCAGACCTGCTCTGTGTGCTTTTGGAGCTAATTCTAATATGGTCCTGGTGCAGTGTATAGTTTTTTTTCCCCCTGTTCTTTCTTTCAATCTAAAAGCGTCCTTTACAGACAGAGATGCGTTAGCCTTCATCTTAATGCCTGGCCTCTTTGTCTGACCTGAACGGATTCATCTGTCAGAATTCTACTGGCTGATTTTTACTGCTGTCCCTTCAAAGGTAAGATACTGGTCTGTTCGTGGAAATATTTTTGGAGAGCAGCCATTTTTCCATAAAGTATTAAAGCGTAACCTTTTTTGTCTCTTAAATCTCTAAAGGTGTCTCTGGATAGTCAGATAGAGTGATTGTTCTGTTCCTTCGGGTGGACCTATATATGAAATCCAGTCTAAGATCAGGAAGCAGGAAACTTCAGCCGGCCCATTAGATGTCTTTTTGCTTCGGTGAATGTAGTGGAACTACATTTTTTCAGTGAGTTTTTCAGTGTCAAAACTCAGTTTAAGGCATCATTAGGTGTGATATTTAGAGGTTAATGTCTCTTTTGAAGGCTGAAATTTCCGTGTCACTGTCATTTGGCTTTACTGCCTGATAGGATCTGCCTCATTGGTTATAGTAATTCTGCCAGCGTTTCAATTACCTTTCAGAGTGAGATGTTCAGGATGAAGAGAAATAGGATAAAAGATAATGCATGTGATGTGAAAGTGCGCCTGTAATCTAAGGTCTAGTTGACCTGCTAATGATTAATCCTAGTTGGGGCCTAAATTGAATTAAGAGTGTAAAATCTTCATTTAAAGAATCTGCATCATCTTCATCATAATCATCATCATCATCATCATCACACTGTCTGACTGCACTAGATTTATATGGGTTTTATCTCTGATTCTTTCTCAACCAGGATAGTACCTTATAATACATAGCTCTCAACTGGTAGTGTGGATTTTTGGCAAGGGCCTAACCTGTATACTCGGACACATGCATGATGAGTGGATGAACACATTCTTTAGAAAACGATTTCTCATTCTGTAATCCAATCACACACATTGAGGGAAATAGAAGGCTATGGCTGAAACCTGGAAAATAATGGAAAACTTGCTCTTTCAGTTTACCTAGTGTGTGTGTTTGTGTGTGTTTCTCTGCCCTGGGCATAAAAGGTAGGCAGCTTGGATGTTTTCTGATAAAATACCCCTAGAAAATGGATAAAGCTATAAACAAACTTGCTGCAATATCCTGCGTTATAAATATATAATTTCCATCTTTGATGACAGGCGATCCCCTGGGGAATCCATGGTAAATGGCTTGGCAAGCTGTGATATTTGTGCATAAAATTCCTGTTAAATAATTAAAGCATCTTCTCTGACATCTGACTTCACTATTCCAGTTTCCAGGTAGCTGATAATTCGGCACAGGCCTCCTGGTTGAGGTTCTCATGTGAGAGAGCTTTTAGGAATCCATTTGTGTAGCACGTCTGATTTGATAAAAGGGTGATTCCACAGTTTTGGTACTGAATTCACAACTATGTACATAATGTAAAGTTAAAACAGATTTGAAACATATATAATATAATATAGCATTCACAACAAGCTATATGCTTATTCCTTACAAGCATATTAAACATTGATAAAATCTCTCCATCAAGTTTACAACACCGAGGTACACTATCAGCACTTTTGCCTGTCGCGGCCCACTATCACTACATAGAAATACAATAGTTGAAATGCTTCACAATAGTATTATTTGTGAATTAATGTGTGAATCTGTGTCTCGTTGTATTCTTTAAACATACAAGATACATTCTAATATAGATTATTAATGTTTTCCAACATTCCTTCAATGCTGCTACCTGAACAAATTCACCCCTAAGAATTATTTGGACTTTTCCATGACATTAAGTTTCATCATCCAATTTATCTGAAGATGCCTTGAAATAGATAAATAAATTCTCTCCTTCTTTTTTTCATTGTTTTTAATGTTGTTCGTGATGCAACCTTCCCAGTTTATTTAGGTGTGGGACTGGCACTGCATCTAGTGACTGAGGTTTTTGGATATTGAACCCGGGTCTTCCGCATGGCAGGCAAGAAACCTAAAACAGTACCACCATGATGTTGAGATCACTTTAAAACCATGACCGTTTCACTCAAATTATAGATGAAAAAGAAGGAATACATTCAAAAAAAATAATAACTAAATTGTTGTTATAAAGTCCTTAATTAATATCATCATGCAATTAGCATGTTATCTATATGCTAATTCAGTCCAAAACAACCATTAATCTCAACCGTTATTTTCTCAACTTACTCATTTAAGACCAGTGCATACACTTATAGCAACAGAATTTTATAAACTGTAATCTTGGAAGTTGTAAACTGAATACATTTTTAAATAGTAACGTGTACCTGTTTCCTTAGCTTCGGTGGTGAAGGTTACAAAAGATATATAGCACCACAATCACCCAAATTTGTTATTTCATATGTTGTAGTTCAGAGGTCTTGTGCAGATAAAAAAAAAAAGTACATGTATGAAATTTCATACATTCTCAAAGTCATATTTATTGTATAAATTTTGGTTTTCAGTTATAAAAATCTCTCCGTTAAAAACTTGGTGCATCATCTCTGACTGTTATTTAAAATTCTCCCTCTCCCTATCATTCAGAGATATTGCGGCTAGTGTCCCTGAAAGCAAAATTGGCCATGTTTTCTGAGTTGGCATTACTCCCTCCATTTGTCAGACACAACCAATCAGGTGTGTCTGTGTGGTTATGTATGTGGAAGAGGGCAGATAGCGCTTTCTCCTGAATGTTCTACACACACTACAAATGTTGTACATAGAAATTAGCTTTTTAAATCCTGGACAGTTCCTTTAAGTGCTGATTTAATATTAATGTCCTGAAATGGATGTTGCTGATGCAGTTATTATACAAGGTAAGTAGGATTAAACTGCCCTAAATGCATCATATTAGCAAACTTAAAAGCAGATAACACATTTATAATATGCCATAAAAACCACTGTAGTACAACGATACAATATAATACTAATTGCATGTAGACATTTGTATAAGATTCGCAATACTATATTACTAATTCATGAGCAAGCAATTTGAGAAATGTGCCTCTGTGTCCATAATCCTGAAGCACACTACTCAATCACAAATTTTTCACTTAAGTATGCTCACCGTTTCCAGTGGATTGAGAGCTCAGTTCATTTCATTCAGTCTAATCTTTCTGGAGTCAGCGAGGTAGAAAGGAGGGAAATGAAAGTGTGCCGAGTGAAAGGAGAGAGAGAGAGCATCCATATTCATTAAACACAAAGCTCTCACACTTTGCTTCTCTGACAGCCTGGTAATGCATGCTTAATGATGGCAGGTACTAATGATGTAGCTAGCTGTAGAGGGAAATGATCTTGAGAGAGATGTTGTTGTTGTCTCGTCCTCCTCTTGGTCCTGGTCTATTGATCCGTGTTGCCTTGGTTGCACTGAAAGCTGTCTTATCTCTAGTGCATCTGAGAAGCAAAGGCCATCACACCTCCCACCCCCTCCTCCCCGGCACTGCCATTAATGATCACAGAGATGACCATCGTTAAAGTCTCGCAGGTTCTGAGAGCAGGACAAGAGGCCCTCCTGATTAGCTGTCTGAAGAGGTGTAAAAGACAAGCCCATTACATACAGCTACAAAGGAACAAGCCATCGCCGAAACAGTTTAATTCGAGGTGATGGCTTGAACATGCATGTGAATGTCTCTGAGCATTATTCCAAATGCAGCACACACAAGGAATGGATGCTGATTCATGTTCTAACAAACATCTCTACACCAAACTGTTTTTTTTCTGTTCACCCTACATGTGTGTCCCCCCACCGCCCCTGGTTATTAGGTTTCCTCACATTTCCCAAAACCAGGCCAGTAGGTGGTTTGGCTATTCCAAATTATCCTTAGGTGTGAGTGAGTGTCCCACTGTGCATGTGATGAACTAGAGACCTATCCATGGTTTATTCTCACCTCATGCCCAGTGTTCCAAAGGATAGGCGTTAGATCATGACCATGACACTGATCATGAAGAATTTATCTTAAAGCTACATTGAGTAATTTCAAGCTATTTGTGAGATTTAAGGAGCTTTTTAAATGCAGCTGACTGCTGACAATTATTCAGGATGTAAATTTTGCATTTAAACACTTGACTTGCATTTAATACTGTATGTAGTTTATTGCAACCTGTTTATTAATTATTATTATTATTAGTAGTAGTAGTATTGGTAGTAAGAGTAGTATTAGTAATATTATTTCAAGGAAATGATTCTATAAATTAAATATACAGTATATGGATTACACAGTGATTTTCCATTCAACCACTTGAAGAAATTGACCCAACCTCTAAGAATGCCAAGTAGCTTGAAATGTTCTGCATGATGGAGTGGTCCAAGATCCTCTACAAGTGTTTTCTAATCTTGTTAGTCATTACAGGAAGAGGCGCAGTGCTGTGATTCACTCCAGGGAAGGTTTCACCATTATAAGGTGCCAGTAATATTTGAACCAGTGTTTTGCAGTGCGGGGAAAACATGCTTTGCTGTTGTTTGTACGTTTTTAGCATGTCAATAATTTTAGAGGTATCTGGGTATCACAGGATGGTATAACATCATACAATACTTTCAATGTAGATTAAAGGTATGCAGTTTTGATTGTTTTAAAACACGTCATTTCTGTTTGACGTGATATACAATGTCCTTGGTGCACAATTATCGCTAAAATTTGAAAAGGTCCAGTTTGATTAATGTCTTTCTGTACTAAGGTAACTATAAGTGATTATATTCTATAATATTATATAATGTATATTATATTCATTCATTACATCCTCTTTTTCAGTAGTACTTGCTGGTTACATACTTGCTGGTTCATTCTTTACTACTTGCTGGGGCACCTTGGGGAGACCTTATGTACATTTCCTTTATCACCTGTATATATAATCACCATGCACATGTACATTGAAGCAGTATTTTTCATATTCATATATTATTTGATAGCATTTTTCTACCTCTTTAATGCACCTTAAACTTGACACAATTATTACCATTTTAATGCATCTTAAATTGTTAACAGTGTTCATTAATGCACCTTTGTAACTTGTTTTTTCCCACTCTTTATTGCAATTCTTGCAATTCTTGTTTTGCTGCCATCCATCCATCCATCCAGATAGAGAAATAAAGAAAACCTTCCCCTGTCAATGCTTAACCATTTGCAATTGACTTATGTCCATAAATAAGTTGACTTAGCTTGATTATGGTGTCAGACCAGAGAGAGTTAAAAAAAAAAAAAAAAAAAACTAAATCAGTGAAAGTCTACAAAAACTCTGCTTTCTGATAAGAATGATGGAAACCTAAACATTGTTATATGCTCTGAACTACAATGTACAGTATTTTAGTTCAGTCTGGTAAACTAGACTGGACTCCACCAGTTTAAGACCCTTGGGACACGTTCCATATATATGCATGTGACTAGAAAGAATGTGTTTCCCAATTCCAACAATGGCTTCAACTCAGAATTCCTGCTTGGAAAGGTTTACCCAACTCAACGAGTTCCGTAAGTTATGTTGAATCAACAAGGCCTTGCTCAGCATCATCAGTAAACAAAGTAGCACTTCTCAACTTTAAATGACTTACTGTATTGTACGTACAAGTATTTGCTTTAGATGAATAAATATCGGTTTGTTTAAACTATAACACTGGCTATACAGATCGCTTCTTGAGGGCAAGTCAAACCATGAATTAAAGCTGATTGACATTTACAGTAGATTTAAAGAACAGTACAGTGTTGAGACTCGTAGCCGCAGGAAAAACATTTTGAATGGTGCAAACATTTTAAACAAGCAGTACGTCTGTGAATGACGATCCTGGCCGAGTTGTCCCGAAGTTCACTTCTGTGGTAATTCCAGTGAGTGGAGCGCCTGATCCTTAATGGTCTCAAATGTATTCTGTTATTCTACACAATTAAAAGTCCCGGTTTGACATGAATGCCCCTGGTACCTCCATCATAATAGTTATCCTACTGTCTATAACAACATGATGGTATTGATGGGTATTATATACAGGGTGGGCCATTTATATGGATACACCTTAATAAAATGGGAATGGTTGGTGATATTAACGTCCTGTTTGTGGCACATTAGTATATGTGAGGGGGCAAACTTTTCAAGATGGGTGGTGACCATGGTGGCCATTTGGAAATCAACCAAACTTGTAAATAACTCATGAAAGAATAAAGTTACATTAAGACAAGTTACCATTATTATTCTTGTAAAATTCCCAATAAGTTTGATGTGTCACATGACCCTCTTCATATTGAAAAAACAAAAGTTGGATCCAAGATGGCCGACTTCTAAATGGCCACCATAGTCACCACCCATCTTGAAAAGTTTGCCCCCTCACATATACTAATGTGCCACAAACAGGACGTTAATATCACCAACCATTCCCTTTTTATTAAGGTGTACTTAATTTTATTAAGGTTGCTACTTAATGCACCTGAGGTACTTTAACCCACACTGGGTTACTTTAGTAATTAATCACCTAATTACTGAGAGTGGTTTTCTCGTCAAGCAGGACGCAATAATGATGATGACAATAAACAGTGGAGCAGAGAGGATATAATGGCATTGTTAAAAAAACAACAACAACAACAACACGGATAGGAGGGGGAGCGAGTCGGCAATTGGCCTGCAGCGAAACAGAGTTTTTTGTTCCCACGCTGATAATCAAGCATTTATTCCATAAACAATAAGGCAACCAGCATGGGATTAGCCTAACAATGGCTCATTACGGGTGCATGAGCTGATTTTTTTTTTCCCTCCTCAATAATGCTTTTTTTGTCGAGGAAATAAAAGAATGCAATGAGTTAGGCAAAAGAAGGAGGAGGAGGAATGGGGGAAAAAACACTTATTAATTTGCAAGAAATGAAATTAGCGTTAGGCGGCATGGTCGTGGAGTTCTAATTTTACAGGGGCCCCTATGAGTTTGTACGCTTGCAGGAAATGGAGATTTGTCACACTCCACTTGGCCACCTCCCCAGAAAGAGAAGGCTTGATGAGCTATTGCTGCTGCTAGAGAGAGAGAGAGAGAGAGAGAGAGAGAGTACCTTCTGTCCTTTCATCCTCTCGCATTTTCGAGCTAAACAGACACAAAAGCAAAAAAAGAAAAGGGTGAGAAAGATGTGGGGGAAAAATGAGAGCAAGGAAATTGACGTGGTTCTCTTTCATAAGGACATGACATCAGATGGAAAAAAAACTCCAGCGTGATCAGTGTAAAATCGTAGCAGTATAAGGATGATGCTCAGGTGTCAAAGGTCATGAGTGCTGTGAAATACCATGGAGATAAACAAGGTCATCGCCTTTTCTCCGACCAGAGAAAAACACACTCTGTGCAAGATAATCTCTCCCATGATCTTATGCAAAGTAATCAATAGGGTTTTTTTCTTAGCTTGTTCTTTTTATGTGCTCTCTCTCTCTCTCTCTCTCTCTCTCTCTCTAGTTCTTTCTCTCTATCTTTATATCTATTATGCAAAATACGAACTGTTCTCGCTGTGTTGCTCTTTCTCTCTCTCTCTCTCTCTCTCTGTCTCGCTCTCTCTACCTTTCTCCCTTTCAGCTACGTTTATGAATGCATTGATTATGTGGATGATGATGTGGGTTAAGGAGTTAAAGGTATAGTTCGGAATTTTCAAGTCTGTCTTAAATCAAAGTTGAAGTGCATGAAAGTGCATTACAATATATTTTTTTTATTATTATTTTTATACATTTTCCTGCTCTGCACACTGACTGTGAAGTTTATCACCTGAAATGCAAGTACAATGTAAGTAATCAAGGCTAGATTCCACAAAGCCTTCCTAAGTTCATCTTATATGAAGCTTCCGCAGTCCCACTAATATTGTACTATTGCAATGTACGTCTATGCAACTCAATTTTGATTTAAGCCAGAAGTGGAAAAATCAGGGCTATTCCTTTAAGGTAAATTAAAAACCAAAATCCAAAATGTTAGACCAAATATTTTAGCCACATCTACATATCGCATGCCTACAAAAAAGGTCACGATTTAAGACGGGGCAAATCAAGCAAAGAAACTGAGTAGATTCGAAATTGCTGGAACTGAGTTAAGAACCCTTCGACACATTATAAAAACCCTGAATGAAGGTGCTGAACCGTCAACTCCGTGCAAAACTGTGGTTGGAAAAAAAATGAATAGAGATCACTTAAACACTTGGTGAATTTCCATACTAGAATATCATCAACAGAAAAAAATAAACATAACTACAGTATGTTTAATAGTGCAAGTATGAGCATTTCTGTACACACACAATGCGGTGAGAACTCACAGGATTGGGATGAGTGGCCTGTGTGGCCATAATAAAACGCTTGTTAGTGAGACTAATCAGGAAAAAAGCCTTGAATTTGCTGGGAGCATAAAGATTGGACTTTGGAGAGATGGAAAAAGGTCATGTTGTTTGATGAGTCCATGCTGACCTTATTCCAAAGTAATGCATGCATCAGGATAAGAAACGCATGAAGCAGTCATGCATAGTGTCCACTGTTCAAGCCTCCGGAGGCAGTGTTACGATCTGGGGTTTGGGGTTGGGCTCAGGACCTGAATGTACTAAATGACCAGGTTTTTACATCTATGGAGGTCTTCGTCCCTGATGGGACAGGACTATTCCAGGATTCAAACTGTAAAAGACTGGTTCTTAGAACATACGGAATCATGCATGCATGACTTTTTCTTGGCCAGGCAGTGTATTTTCTTTATCTTTTTATTTTCTAGAAACAGTCTATAATGCACCAGATGATCAGATGCATATGGTGTGCACTGGTCGATAGGGTTTGTGGTATGTTCGACAGCGGCCTGAGCGAGTGTGGACTCAGTGGGATTAACAAGGATTACAGAGTGATGGAGTGAGTGCCGGGCTGCTTGGATGATTCTGGATTAGAGAGATTATGTTAGAACGGCAAGCTAGAGCTGACAGTTGAGACTTCTGCAGGTGTGAACTCCGACTCCAGGCCGTCAGGCGCTCTGCACTTTGTGCTCCTCTTTATCCCTGCGTCTCTTGAGCTCCACTTTCTTCCTTTTTATGCCTCAGTGTGCAGGAGAAACCTTTTTTTTTTGGTTTTCTCTCATTTATTGTCTTGATGTCTGTCGAATGAAAAGCATTCTTTAAAGTTCTTTTTTTCCTCTTGATATTTAAATCTTCATGAAAGTGCATGAATGAATCAGTTAGCCTGTAAGAGTTTTGACTTTAACCTTTTATTAATGTATAAAATCTATTTTCCAGTCTGACTGAATGACTAACCAAATGGTTCCTACTCATGAATTGCGGCCTAATATTTGAATCAGACATCTCTGAGCAAACTTTGATAAGATGAGCAGTGACTTACCAGTGAATTCCATCTTTTTTTGGTTATAACAATTCCTGCTTCCTCCAAAAAATATCAAATAAGTAGCAAAGAAAACAAGTATATTTATCAGAATATGTATACAAAAAAAGGACGGCTTGGTGGCTGAGTGATTGGCACTGTTGCCTTGAACCTCAAGGGTCCGGGTTTGATTCCTGCTTTAGGGTCTGTGTGCATGAAGTTTGCATGTTCTCCCCGTGCTTGATGCGTTTCCTCTGGGTACACAATCCAAATACATGCAGAATAGGCTCATTGGCATTCCCAAATTGCCCGTAGTGTGTGAATGAATGTGTGAGAGAGTGTGTATGTGTGTGTTCTACAATGAATTGGCACCCCATACAGGATGTACCCACCTCATGCCCCCCCCCCCCCCCCATGACCCTGTATACAGAATAAAGTTGTATAGATGATGAGTGTTTGAGTATCCAAAAAGAAACCATGTTTATGCTCAGTGGTTATGCTATAGTTGCTATGGTGATGTAATAGTGATCTGCTGACTAGTCTCTAGTTAGTACCATTTAACCCAACAGCAACAGTTTTCAACAGCTTGAATTGGTAACTGTACAAGGAATGTATACCATAATTAGGATGCTGTTGATACAGTAAGGAAACACGCCGGTTATGAAATGAAAACTTAGTCAAACAATAAACTCCCTCTCTACACATTTGAAAGGCCAGTTTACAGCTTACTATTTTTGTATTATTAGGAATGCAGTGATGTTCTGTGTGATATGGGAGTTTTCTTGTGTGTGTGCGTAAGTGTGTGTAAACATGATCTCTGACCTCTTTCAGTAGCTCTCAGGAAGCTATCAGGAAGATGCAGCTGTGTGGGCAAAACACAATTCGAGTGTTTTGTCAACGTTACAGGCTTTCGACTCTGTTGATGGAGGCAACATTCTCCCAGAGCATGAAGACAAACTAACAGATGCAGAAGAAATGCTATTTCAGCCCAAAAAGACACCCGGATTTTCCAGGCACGAATAAAGACGGAGTGTAAACGCGCCTTTTAACCTTCCATTAGCTAGCAATGAGGTGTGTTTGTGTGGGCGAAGTCTGTTCCGTCAAGGTTACGGAGAAGTTGCTTTGTTGATGGAGGCTTTCTTTCGTCATGGCATGGCTCTCAGACTGACTGCGAGATGATTGACAAACATAGGAAGCAAAATGTGTCCAGAACTGTATGTATTTGAAATTTGAAGAAGAGAATGATTTTACTTTTTGCCCTCTTGTTCTGTAGATCACACTAGGATGAGTTCTTTGGTTTGTCTCTGTCTGCAAGAAAAATCCACAGATGTCTCCTGATCAGATCAGGTTTCAAGTAAACCTATAAAGGACGGCACCATCATGAAATATGTTTGTTTGTGATGTTTTAGCAACTCTGTTCCTAATTACAAGGGACTGTCAAGTCAAACCGGGACTTCTGAGTGCGCAGAATAACAGAAGACAGCTATAAGAGTAAAAACTCCCTTTATTTCTCTATATAATCCCCTGTTACACTAATACACTTATCTCAGTGTTCAGTAGTGCTTGGATACTAACTAGGTAGAAAGCTTTCTCAGTACACCGGAGCCATGAAACGCTGGCCTTCCAGGAACTCCTTTAATGGCCCAAAGATGTGGAAATGGCTTGGAGCGAGGTCAGGACTATACTGAACTCCCAGACGAAGTGGTGTAACTTCAAGTTGATCCATCAATTTTCAATGATCAGTCCGGAGATCGCTAGTTCGAATCCCGGGTGGTGCTGTAACCTCTCGCAGCCGGAGGTCTAGAGAGAGCTGATTGGCCGAGCTCTCTCAGAGGGGAGGGATGAGAGGTACTTAGTGCTCCGACATTAATCACGGCTCTACAGCCAGTCAGGGGCGTCTGTGAGCTCGCGCAACGGAGGGAGCGGATAGCGCTGTCCTCCGAGTGTGTTACGCCGCCCCCAACGGTGCGCGAGCGAGCAGTTCGAAAAGATGCGGTCGGCTGGCGTCACGTGGTTCGGAGGAAACACGTGATAGTCTTCGGCCCTCCCGGCTGAGTGGTAGTAGTAGCCTTAATGTGGGAGCCCCCTAGTGACGGGGAGGAATTGGACACGACTAAATTAGGGAGAAAATCGGGGAAAAATCCAAAAAAAAAAAAAAAAAAAAAAATTTTCAATGATCAGGTGTTCCACTCCAGGAATGCTTCTAGGAACAACTGCGGTAGGCTCTGAGATATTTCAGCCGGAATCTTAATTCACGAACGGACGGCCTTCTTTAAAACGTTTGCACCATTTAATTATTTAACTGAGGCTAAGACTGTTTATCACTGTGCTGTGCTTTAGGTCTTCATCAGTTTCACGCCCTCATGCTCCAGCAATGTCACCACAAGTCCCGGTTTGACTTGAACACCCCTGGTTCCTGTATTATTTGTATTCTCAGGTGGCGAAATGTTGGACTCGGAGTTCCAGCCTTCTAAAGCTGTGGTGTTACAGCAGTGACTCGTTCAGCTAGCGTTAGCAAACGATGATGGAGGTATTAGCACGTGAAAAGTGATGAAGCTAAACCTTTGGAAGTTGGGAATAGTGAAAAGATGAAGAAGTGAGAGAGACTAAAGGAATAAGGAAGCGATGAAGCAAAGGCTAAATTATCTAACACTCGAGTGGCATTGTGGAGAAACTGTTAACCACAGAACGAACGGACTCAAAAACAGGCTAATTAAACTTTAAATGCTAGTGAACGTTAAATCATTTCTCGTACAGGACGGATTTTCCTTCAGAGTTTGTCGTGATTTAAACCGATACACAGTAAAATACAGATCTACACATGATGACTGCTAATACCTAGAGTTGTTGTTTTTTTTTCTTCTCATGCTAGCATGTGTGCTAGCATGGTCATGACCAGCTCCATTGTTCTCCTTTTCACTTTCCTGCTCTTTTAAAGCGTTTCAGTCCAGCTCTGTCTAGACCGCTAGATAGTCAGATACACTAATAGAAGTCCCCTTAGAAAGGAGAAGTGGTGTGAAAGTCATGTAGCCAGCAGAAATAATGAGGCTAACAAAACCATTTCCTTTTTTATTCAGAACAGTCTCACCCTCATTACACACACACACACACACACACACACACACACACACACACACACTTGTGTCTCGCTCTACATTGTCATCTTCATCTTTTGTCTTTTTTTTCATGTGACAGTTTAGCCGTCCCTATTTTTAGGGTTGTTTTCCCCCCTTGTGCTTGACTGCGGTGGGGTGTTTATGTACACACGTGCAGATGCATGTGTGAGAGCACGAGTGTATCTGTATTTGTGTGTGTGTATGTGTACGAGAGTGTTATCTCAAAGGTTCAGCTGTGGCTTGCTGCACTGCATTATATGTGCTGAGTGAGTGAGAGAAACGTTTGCTCTTGTGAAACCTCACTGACCAAAAACCACATGCTATTTCTTCAGAAGCGAAGCCTCTCCCTTACCACACCTCTCTCTCTCTCTCTCTCTCTCTCTCTCTCTTTTATGTCTCTAGAAAATAGAAAAACGATCTTCACATCGTCGCACTCTCACCCCCTTTTGTGTTAGATCTTGTACTCATCTCCGACCTAGCGGGTTACCGTGAGCGCCTTTCTCAGTCATTATTGGAAATGTGATTTTTTTTTTTTTCACACCAACCCCACAACTCCACCCCCCCCCCCCCCCCCCCTGACTGTTTGCTTAATCACTGACGTTTAAAGGTCGGTCTTCTGAGTTGCGAGAATGTTTCCTCACATGATAGCTTCGTTGTTGTGGTGGTCTGCTTTCAGTTCTCTGTTTATCATCATACTGTTTTTTTCCCCGTCCTTTTCCCTCTTTTTTTTTTTTTTTTTTGTTCCCCCCCCTGACGCGTTCTCGTAAATTTCAGTGTGGATGATCTGCTGGCCTGCGTTGTCATGGCAACTGAGAGGATGTTCACACCAAATGACTTTTCTTCTCCTGCTTCTTCCACTGCGTCGTGCAATCATTATATTATCACCCTGGCGTCTGCTTTCCTCTTCTTCGACGACTTCTTCACCATCAGTCGTATTTGAAAAAAAAAAAAAAAGTAACAGCAGATTTTATTTTGATTTCACAAACCGTAAAAAAAAGAGAAGAAAAAATGTTTTACGTTTGAAGTTCTAACTGTACATCTTCGGTCGTTCTTTCTCTCTCTTAGGTCGTCGCAGCGAGTTCAGAAGAAATATGGCGCTCTTTTATCATGGCATCTCTCGAACGCAGCTCTTTGCCTCTCCGTGCACTTCTAGGTGTCAAATTGGATTTCGCACCTTACACCCCGTCACCTCTCTCATGTATGAAGTGTTTGTGTCACTCACTCATAGTGAAACAAGAACACGCATTCACACCGTAACCTGACTTACTGTAGTGCTGCCTCTGATTTGTTGCATGATAACCACATGTAGGGTCCATCAGATATGACAATGTTAGGTTTCTCTCTCTCGCTATCTCTCTCTAACAAACACGCTGTATCTCACACTGTCATACAGCCCTAATGTGCGGGTTAGAGGAGGAGTAGAATAAGACGCTCGTATGTGCCTTGTCTTGGGGAAAGTTAGCACGCAATAGCCCCATGAGACAACTGAGAACAAAGATAGGTCACAGCCACAAGTCATCACGTGAGCAACTCGTCTAGTGTGAAATGGAGAGGAAATGGAAAGTATGTATTGGTGATGAAAGTGTTGTGCGAGATTTACTCTGTAGTATGGAGGTGTGTGTGTGTGTGTGTGTGTGTGTGTGTGTGTGTGTGTGTGTGTGTGTGTCCTCAACCTACAAAAGTCACATTCACAGTAGGTAGAATGAACGCAACCTCTTATCTGCATATGGATGCATAGATCTGCAGATACACCTCTGTATATCCCTTGCAGAGGAAAACCCCCAGATTTGTGTTATTCGCGGGAACATATCTGAAGCCATTACGCAGAATTGGTCTCGCTGCAGTTCTGGAATGTTCCTAATTACACCCATGCGTGGCTTGCTGTTTTGTACGTGTATGCACTTTTAGTTCCTGTGACCCTCTTTTTAACTTTGTTCTTCCTTTGCGGTTGAATTAGGGTTGCATTGATGGAACCGTTATTAGAATCTTTGCATACTGCTTGATTTTACAATGGGTATCGGAAAAAATGGTGACGCTTTATTGTCTAATGACTTTAAAGGCAAGTGGCTTTTTTTCAAAACAATTTATCTATGTGGAATTTTTCTCAGTGTATGCAAGTTTCCTCTGGGTTTTCCAGTTCCTTTTCCATCACACATCCCCCCCCACAAAAAATAATCGTACCAGAAGTTGGACTGGATTTGCTTCAAGAGTGAGTACCTATATCGATTATACAACTGGTGTTTAAGTCAAACCAGGAACAATATTTCAGAACAATAGCACACAGTCATAAAGGTAAAAACTACCTCAATTTTTCTATATAGTCACCTGCTACACTAATGCACCAATCCCAGCATTTCACTAATGCTACCATCAAAATAAAAAGTTTTCTCAGTACCTCGGAGCCATGCTTCACGTCTGAAAAACTGGCCTCTCTGGAACTCCTTTAATGGCCCTTTGCGATAATGCAAAATGGCCTGGTTTGGTTTCCAAAGACATTCTGTTTTGCAGGACAAACCACAACCTCACACTGACCATCTCACTACTTGTGCTGTACATTGCAGGAATTCGGCTGGGCGATATTTCCACATCTGCCGTACAGTCGTGACCTCGCTCCAAACCATTTCCACATGTTTGGCCCATTCAAGGCAGTCCAATCATGGCTCTGGTGTACTGAGAAATCCTTCTACCTTGATGGAATCCAAGCACTAGTGAAACACTGGGATTAGTGTAGCAGGGAATTGTATAGAGAAACAGAGGTAGTTTTTTCTCCCATATTATTCTGTACAATCTTGGTTTGACTTTCATATCACTTTTCATATTTTAAAGTTCTAAGATATAATTTTTGTGGTTATTACTAGTGTTATAACTCACTTATTTAAATTTTTTTATTCATTTAAAATGTTCAGATGGGTCTCCTGCATGTATGCAAAAACACGTAAAAAAAAAAAACTTTGACTTTTTGCCTATTGTGACTGCGTATGAGGGAGCGCCCCTTCCCCAGCTTGTTCCACTGCTCTGCTGTTGGTGGGGCGTGGCTCAGCAGGAACTCATTTACATAGGCACTGAAACTGCACATTCAGAAGAGGAGTAAAATAAACACAGTTTGAGGTAGAAAAACAGCTCTTACTATGTTATTCTAGATCCTCGAGAATTTCATATATGCAAGATCTTTATTGTCAAGTATGGTAATCGTTGGATACGCAAAGGTAATTCAGAGCAATATAGCCAGATATCACAGGATCATAATCAAGTAGAAAAGTGCAGACAAACAATCATGAGAAATTCTCTGTAGTTTGTTTAGAAGGAAAAAAAAAAACAGAACTGTGCAAAGGTTGAACAAAAATGAGCTAGAAAAGGGGAGTTTTCAGGTGAATTAGGGAAATGTGAAGTCCGAGTCATATCCGGAGCACCATTGAGAGCTGTGGCTCTCCATCTAAAGCCTGTAATGATTAAAGGCTGTTTAAACAATCTCCAAACACCTACAGCATCACAGACCTCTATATGTTTTCTGTTTTTTTTATTTTTATAATGACTATGCCATATAACTATGACTGTGTGTGCACACGCATACACACACACACGCGCACACACAGTCGCTCATGTCTCCTGCTTAAAATAATATGTTTAACCTCAGATTTGCCTTCCGCCTTGCCAAATAATTTCCTAATCACGTTATGGAGTACAAAGTCTAATACAAAAGCTCGACTGCGTTCTCCCTCCTCCTTGCCGTCTTCTCACGACTTTGCTCGCTCAATGTCCTTCTTTCTCTTCCCTCACCATTTCCACCCTCTTGCCTGTCTCCACAATAAAGTGCAGTCGCTGGTGCATCCTCTATTTATCTGTTTTATTTCAGAACTGTGAAACAAGCACACACACACGCACACATTTTCTTCCTCCCCTCTGTACCCCTATCCTCACTAGCTCCACTATTGATTTTAATAGCCGAGCAATCATTGGTGCGTCTAAAGTTTTTTTTTTATTATTATTATTATGGGCTGTAAAATAACAGAGGGGATGGGCTGTAACTTTTCCATGTATTGCAATCAGAATTTATAAATTGCTCTATTACCTCGACTTCCATTGGTTACACTTCGAACATTAGCAATTATTTTCAGGCAGGACGCGCTCTAAAAGGCAATAATCTGGTGATTTAGAAGGCCGCAGTGTGAATCCCCCGTCCCTCTCTCTCTCTCTCTCTCTCCCCTTTTCTCTTTCTAACATCTATTCATCTTTCCATCCATTAGCTGTAGCCGACTGTGTCGGAGTCCTGCTGCTTTTATTCTGCGCTGTGTGGTCAGTGAATAATGCGATGGAATAACAGACAGGCTGCTGCTGAGATCTTTCTCCCAGCTGTAAGAGAGGGATTGTGGGAAATGAAAGAGTGTAACAGCGTACAGCTTTCTGTACATCCCATGGCATCAGGCATGCCGAGTTTTTGTTGATGGCTACTTATGTATATTTAAAGGAACGATCAAACTTTTTTTTTTTCTTGACCTAATCAGGCTAATACAGAGACATTTCTCTGTACTGACAAAATATTCTTTATATGGAAATCATGTCTAGTTGCCAGGTGTCTATATCAACCCCATAGCACACAGATATACCAGCGACTGATTACTGGTTGTACTATCTGATATCACACAAAAGAAGTTTTGAAGGCTTCTTGTCAATGTCACCTGGCTTGCTCATCAGGGCAAACTGATAATTATAGTCTATACATATTTCCGTATATAATAAATCTAAATTATTAATAGATATTGTTTTTATTCTGTCAAGCTGCTTTGTAACAATGACCATTGGCAGCACTATACAAATAAAATGTAATTAAGTGCTATAAGTGATATATGCAGCCTCAAAATTGTCTCACCTAGGTGAAAAAGTGAATTTTCAGATAGGATCATACAACAGCATGCTTCCTTATTACTTAATGCTTCTTATCTCCCGATCCCAAAAAATTATTAGTTTTTTGTGAATATGCATACACATTTGTATCTTTAACAGATAAAAAGAAACACGTTTGCTTAATACAATTTCATGCCCTTTTAGTAGTGTCCGTAACTTTTTTTGATTAAAATCTTTCAAGGATCTTAATCATCATCAAGATGAATCTTGGCCAATTTAGATTCCCACATGAAAAGACATAAACCTGAAAAAGTGTATTATTCTAAAATGCTAAATTGTTGATATGTAAAATCATCTCTCCAAAACGGCTGAAGTTAGTAACTTGAAATTTTTAGGAAAGCAAGATTGGTCATAGATCATTGCAGCCAAGGAATGCATAGTGATATCAGCTTGAATGGATGGAATGGATTTGTTGCTATGTAGCAATAGCAACAAAAGTTATATATAAAAAAGATAAGCTGTTAATGGCATCAGCTTTGGCAAGACTTCATTTAATGTCTCAATTCCAATTTGTCATTTTGCTTGCATTTTATTATAGCTGCATATTTTAAACATGTATCAGCAAAATTCAACTCTTAAACTTCCATTATATGTGAATTACCATATAATAAGCTTCTCTTCAAAGAAATAAATGAAATTCCTTCCCATGATAATCACACATATAGAGATTAAGATACAAAAAAAAATGCACACAAATACAATTTACAGTTTATTTTTTAATATCAGTGCGATACCAGAGTTTATATACTGTGTATGTGCCTGGGAGACTGTGAGAGAAAGGAAAGCGCGAACGTGTTTACACCCTTATTTCCCGCTACACACTTTTAAGTAGCTGTTTAGAGTTATTATGGCTCTCTACTCAATCTGTACTCATGGAGATGGATGGATCAGGCTGCTGGAGGTGAGAGAGTTTATATTTGTGTGTGGGGTGGGGGGTCAGAGGGGCCTGTTGTACTGCCCACACACACTATTCTCATCCCATTAAGGGCCCTAGGGAAGATAGACAGAGGGACGGAGAGAGATAGAGAGAGAGAATGAGGAAGGGTATTGAGGGGAAATGAAATCCCATGAGATCATAAATCTTGTGCACTGATAATAGCTCCAGTGACATCATCAGCATGTGACGGGTTTCATCAGCACCGGTAGGAAAGCACACGCACACATTTATCCGGCGTTGTCAGAATACGACGGGAGTCATTTCTTCACAAGTCTGATGTATGCTTATGGATGCTTGTGGATAAGTTTTCCACAACAACTCCTCCGCTCTGACAGTAGTACACATGCAAGTCACAGATTTATAATTATGTACCTATTATAATGTTATTTCAATATCAATAACTTACATGCAGTTATATGGCAGACATGTCATATGAATTTTGATTAAAAAAAAAAAAAAACAGGCCACATCATACCACCTCAGTGTTGTTTGCTTCCTATAAGAGCATGCATTGTTGTATTATATTCCCTATACAAAGATCAGCCAAAATATTAACCCAACATTACATTTACACATTAACATTGATTATAAATAATATTCCAGTATATTGATAACAGGCTCAACCCAAACAATCGCTGGCCAAATCATGGTGCCAGACACCACAGAACACCCCTGAGGTCTTGTGGAGTCGTGTCCCGCGGTGTCAGAGCTAGCCTGGCAGCACAAAGGCGAATCTAAAAATTACTGGGCGATGTTTTATGTTGCAATGTTATGGCTGAACGTCGACACACTGCTGTAACATTTCATGTCAACGCTGTTGCTTGCATTGCCTCTGTTTCTGCACCACATGCAAAATGATCTGCCAGAGTCTAAACCAGGCCACTTTGCTTTGCATCAGGATGTATCATACCAACTTGGCCTGAATTAATTTCTGTAACACCATAACACTTGGCAGCAGACATGTACAGTAAGTGAGTGCAGAAAATAGTGTTATAGTTCGTAAACACTTATTTTAGACATACAAATGTTTTTTATATTAAAAACAACATCTGGAATTTGAAAAAAAAAAGCAGGATGGTTGACAACATCCTATATATTATATACTGTATATAATATATTTATTGCTGAGTAACATGCAGCAACATGGACACAAAGACTTCATTTGAGTCCTCTGCTTTTCATGTATAGTTTCGAACACCACCCCACCCGCGGGCATGCACAGAGCTACAAACCAACCAATATAATGTAAATGTAATGTAAATAATATAATATCCACTAAAGATGTTTTGGCGATAAGATCAACAGTACGTTGGTTACACACCATTTATCCGTGCTTACCCACTTCTTTCAGTGTGTGTATTTACAGAAGCAGTTTGGCAGTACTTTATAATAATTATAATAATTATATGTAATTATTGCATACATACCTGTTAAGAGCTAGGTTCATACTGAACTGAAAAAGCCAACAATAAATGATTGTCAGCTACATTATTTCATTGCTTTGAGCTGTTGACTCTGAGAGTGTCACTCCCCAAATATCATTTACCTAGCGTTAGTAGTACTAGCAAGGTGGATCTGTTTCATCATGCCATTTAATGTGCCATTTAATTCATCAAACAAAAGTCTTTCAAAAGGGCAGTTATGAAGAAAAAACTTGATAACAAGGCAAGTCCCTGGCATAACAGGTTAACCTTAAGCATGACATAGTCTCCTTTTATTCTACATGTAGTCCAAATGTAAATGTGGCCTTTTTGTGTACTTTTCCTTCCTGAATAGGAATAGATGATTTGGAATGGACAGTCATTGTTTTAAATAGATTCTTTAGTTACCTGAAAGGTTCATGAGGCATCTGGTTGAGACTTGAAGTGTACAACGGGACGTGGATCCTGTGGGAAATGTTATGCGAGTGGTAGGTTTTAACAAATAATCAGAGGATTAAAAGACCTCAGGTAGTGCCTGGTCAGGGCCTTAGTGTTTTAGATAAGAATAGAGGGGACCCACGGCTCCGCCCCCTCCATGCAGACCCTGATCCACGCGTGCTACAATTACTAGTGAATGGAGTGTGTGGTCAACTCGCTGCCGCTCCTCACGCTGCGCCAATATTACAGCAGCCCTTAGTTTTGCCTGTTGTATGCACCGCTTTACTGTTAGATTCAGTGAGGAACGTCTGTAACTGACACATAAAAGTTGATGATGACACTGCCTGCAGTTAAAAATCTAAGTTTAAAGAAAATCCTACAAACATCGTTAGTTGAGATCTAGTTTGAACCTTCAGTGATTAAGAGGAGGCTGAGGAGGTTGTCAGTGATAGAGTTCACACACACCATACTGACAGTACTTCTGGTTTTTCCCCACTGTTTTCAAGTGTGGGTGCGGTGGTGAGATTCATATTTAATTTGAAAGAGACGGAGAAAGAAAGAAACCTTTTTGGTTTGGGCCACACCCACTTCAAGGTTACGCATGGTTTCCGAATTCAAATACGAATGCTCGAATCATTCAAGAATTAGAGACATCGAAAGTGCATTACTTTACACCCCGACTTTCTTAACTCTGATGGCATGAAAGCTCTTATGTGGCAGTTATACAAGACTTTTCATGAGTCAGACAGAACCCCTCCTCGTTCTGTACTGAGCCTATTGTGCAGCGTTCCACCTGACTGCACTGATTGCAGCTAAAACTAGGCTATTATCATAAGTCTTGTGAACTTCACTGAACCATTATGAGCTTGTGTAAAGTACTTTGAGCCTGCACTTCACAGAAACCAAGAGAATTATAGTGACATCACTGTGTGGGAACAGTAATTAGCATAGAGTTGTCTACTCATTATGAGTCTCTCCTTTGTCACTGTGTAATGACTTAGAATTGGCGGTTGCACTGTTTGTAAACATGCCATGACCTTAGTATTATACGGTTCTATTTGGCTTTTAAATAAATAGCAGATATGTAGGGAATTAAACACGATGGGTTGAGTGCTGTTAGGAAAATCATGTACAATTGGTCGAGTGGTGTGATGCAGTCCAACTTGATGTGCGGTGGATTTACTGGTGCTTTGTAACTGTTCTTATATAGCATTTAATTCTGCAAAGCAAGTTACGTCCTGTTATCACATATATTATAGCTGATATACATTAATAGTCATTCCCTCATCAGACACGCTTTCGCTTGAAAATAAAATGCAAGAGCTAGCTTATGTTACCAAAGGACTAAATGGAAGACTCTTCCAACTTTGACACCAGAGTCTCCTTCTATATGTTGTGGATAAACAATGTCAAGTCAAGTCAAGTCAATTTTATTTATATAGCGCTTTTAACAATTGACATTGTCGCAAAGCAGCTTTACACAATAAAAAGAAGTAAGTTTTTATGCAATGTATATGAATCAAAATGACAAGATTGTCCCCGATGAGCAAGCCGAGGGCGACGGTGGCAAGGAAAAACTCCCTGAGATGGTAATAGGAAGAAACCTTGAGAGGAACCAGACTCAACAGGGAACCCATCCTCATCTGGGTGATAACGGATTGCAGGAATTGCTCAGCATAATAATGTGCAAGACTGGAAGTTCAGTGTAACAAGAGATGTTTTAAAATTAAAAGGAGTCCAGTTTGTTCCCGGAGGCTCAGGTAGACTGTAGGGGATTCCGGTCCTGAGTATCGAACAACTGAAGTCACAGGTCCCCAGAGCATCACTCGATGACAGGAGAGTCTTCATGGAAACCATCCCCAGCCACCATACGAATCCAGGCAGACCACACGGGGCATCCATGCGACGAGATCTCCAACCAGAAGCAGGACTCCAGGATGGGTTAGACGGCTCCAGAGGGCAGAGGGGTCTGGATCACTGGCAACTCAGGACATTTGTGTCTTATCACAACACAGGTGTTAAGTCGCACAGGTTAGTTTTGTCATCATTAGGGTCGCCGGGGGTCTGGATCATATCCCAGGGAGACTTGGGGCACGAGTCGGTGTACACCCTGGAACGTTAGGTCCTCCAGTTGTAATAGAAATACCTGGATTTTTTTTGTTGCTATAAATCCATGCTGCCGGTGACATACATTTTAGGGGTAACAAGGAAAATCCCGGTGTCAGAGTGATGCAGATGATTCCATCTTTTTGTGAATCTTCATTTACATATTCCAGAAATATATATATTTTTAATGGAGGTCCTTTTTGTACACAAACTCACCATACAAAACTGGCTATATCTCAGTAACCCAGCATGATACTGTAATAAACTTGGTATTAAAAAGGAGCTTTTTCTTCTCCTTTGTTGTTTAATAATGGTAATTCACACCCTTTAACTCTGTGCCTTTGCCTGGCGTCCTAAAAGTTGTATTACCACCACCTATAGATCTCACTCTCCCTCAACTTCATGGTCCCTTAAAACCGACTCTCCAGTCCAGTCTTCCTTAACATTAAATGCTTCCTTCCCTGACCAGTGACTTCCCATTCTAAAGGACTTTAAACAGTGCCTTCTCATTGAGCTTATTGCACCAGGAATCTGAAAATATGAATAATTCAAATCACCCAAAATGTGACTTATTACCTAATTTGTTATCACAAAAGAAAAGTAAGCATTCTGAATGTTATTTCTTTGTTAAATAGCAATATGTCTTTAAATATCCATCAGTTGCAAGGTTTAGATTATGTTGATCATCCACATATACTTTATTAATCATAATAATAATAATAGCTGTGAATTAAAACTAGAACTAATAACACACAATTGCTGTTAATAAATATATATATATATATATATATATATATATATATATATATATATATATATATATATATATATACACATTGATAGTTCAACACTGTGGCATAGAAGTTAATAATAGTAAGGTCAAATGTGGGCCAGATTGCATGCATGTGACCTCCCATACACACCCTGTCTGTCCTCTCCGCCTGTCTCACTGGTGCACAGGATGACAGCAATGTCTCTCTCTCACAATCTCACACACACACACACACACACACACACACACACACACACACACACACACACACACGGCGATATACCGTCACTCGGGTGGCCGCAGGCTAATTTAATTTTGAATTGAGGGTGTGGCTTCTCTGTTGTCTTTTCTGGTATGAACTTTGTTTACGTCCATGTTTCTCAGCACCCGAAAAAAAAAAAAAACAACCAAAATAACACACAACACACTCCCGCACACATCACACTGAGCTGGCTTCCTCTACCACCACTCCCACCAAGTGTATCATTATCTGACAACCCGGACAATTTCAGACTGTAATTTCTCCCAAAGTAGCGTCTCCACAAGGGCGATCTCCATCTTCTTGAGTCTCCGGCGGCTGTGTATGGGAGTGGAGCGAGACACACAGGAGAGGATAACAGGATAGCATAGTGGAGGTCCTTTGAGGTCTTGCCAGAGTCTGAATGTGGATTCTGAGGTATTGTTTGGGGTTTTAACCTGATGAGTGGTTGAGTTCTCCAGCACAATTCCTGTGAGACAGGCCTAAACAAAGCACTGCAATGATTATCCAGATGTTTTCTCTTGCACAGTGGCACTGCTCTGGGGTGTTAAAGGTGAAAGGGAACCCAAGCTCTGGCTCAGGTTTTGCTTTTTTGTGGGACCAAGCAGGAAATGTATAGATTTTTTTTTTTGGTCAGATATGCAGGAAGCCATGTGTTTTTGACTGTCACATTAAACATGATGAGGAACAGAGACAAGAGTGACAGACGGGTAGATGTGAAGGTCATAGATGGATAGTAAAGTGAGACAGGTGAGCAGACTGAACTGATCTGTCAATGAGGTTCGGAGTGTCATTATTTATATTTTAAGGGTCATTTTATTGTAATTACAGTTTTTTTTTTTTTACATTTCAGTATCTGTGTCATTATACATTCCAGGATCTGTTATTACATGATGCAGGTTTGTGTTATTACATGATGCGCTGTCTGGTATTGGATGATGGAGTGTCTGTGTTATTACATTTTGCAGTGTTTATTACATCATACAAAGTCTGTGTTATGTTACATTATTTGTTGGTACATGGGGCAGTGGCTGTGTTATTACATTATGTAGTGTTTGCATTATTACATGAAGCAGTGTCTGTTGTATTTGTAGTTTTATACAATGGATGTCTGTTATAACATGACACAATGGCTGTGTTACATGCGACAGTGTCTGTGTTTTCACATGATGCAGCATCTGTGTTGTTACATGACCATGTTTGTGTTTTTACATGATGCAGCATCTGTGTTGTTACATGACATGGTGTCTGTATTAATACATAATGACTGCGTTCATGTTTTTACATAATGTGGTGTCTGTGTTTTCACATGAAGCAGTGTCTGTGATGTTACATGAAACTGTGTTTGTGTTGTTACATGACGTGGCGTCTGTGGTTACATGACACAGTGTCTGTATTCTTATATGATGCAGTGTCTGTGTTGTTACACGTGGCAGTGTCTGTGTGGTTACATGACACAGTGTCTGTGTTTTCTCATGATGGAGCATCTGTGTTGTTCCATGAGCGTGTTTGTGTTTTTACATGAACAGGTGTCTGTGCTTTTACATGACATGGTGTCTGTATTAATACATGATGTGGTGTCTGTGTTTTCACATGATGCAGCATCTGTGTTGTTACATGAAACAGCGTCTGTGTTGTTACATGATGCAACGTCTGTTTTGTTACATGACACGGTGTCAGTGTTGTTACATGACAGTGTTTTTACATGAAAGTGTCTGTGTTTTTGTATGATGCAGTGTCTGTGTTATGTGATGCAGAGCCTAAGTTTAACATGACACACTGTCTGTGTTTTACGTGATGCAGTGTCTGTATTATTTGATAGTGTCTGAGTTTTTACATGACATAGCCCCTGTATTTTACATGCTGCAGTGTCTGTGTTTTCACCTAACTAAGTATCTGTGTTTTTACAGTACATGTTGCACTGTCTGTGTTGTTAATTGACAGTGTCTGTGTTGTTTACACGATGCAGAGTCAGTTGTTTAAGGACCGTGTTTTTGTTGTTAAATGATGCCGTGTCTGTTATTAAAAATTTTCGGTATTTGAGTAATTGAATGTTTCAGTGTCTATTATAAGATGCAATAGTAGTGTTATTATGAGATGCAGTGTTTGTTTTATTGCACGATATTTTTAACCATGTTGCAGTGTTTGTTACTGAGTTATTAGTGAGTGTGCTATTACACTTTGTAGTTGTTGTTACTACATGATTGAGTACTTTATTACCTGATGCACTGTTTATTACAAACTACAGATTCTTCTATTACAGTTTGTTTGGTCAGTTATTACATTGCACCCTGTTATTATATATGTTATTATGTGGTCCACTGTAGAGTGTGTTATTACATGTTGTAGTGTTTGTCTCATTATCTAATTCAGAGTTTGTGTTATTACATGATGCACTGTCAGTTTTTACATGTTTGTTACTGTTCTCTTGGTTATTATTGCCTGTTGTTGTTTGTGATTACATATTCCATAGTGTTTGATATTATATATATATATATATATATATATATATATATATATATATATATTTATATATATATATATATATATATTTATATATATATATATATATATATATATATATTTATAAATGTGCAATTACACTTTGCCTTGGTTGTACATGATTTATTATATGAGTGAGTTATTGTTATTAGGCGATGCAGAATATAAAATCTTTATTATGTCTTGCATTCTTTGTGTCTTACATTGTGTGGGATATGTTTTGCATTATGACACTATGCAGTGTTGTTTGTGTGTAATTACAAGATGCAGTGTTGTATGACATTTGTGTTTTTGTTATTATATGATGCAATTTGTGTTATTCTGTGTTTCACAGTTTCTGTTAATACTGTACGTGACGCAGTGTCTGTGACTGGTTGACATGGTTATTAATTCAAGATATAGTGATTATGATTAAGGAGCGAAGGATGCATGATGTCATGATGTAGGTGAGCCCCACAACTAGCAACAATTCAATCAATCAACATTTATTTATATAGCGTCAAACAGCACCCCAAGTTAAACCAAAGTGCTTCACACCACTTTTAAAATATTACAATAAAATGGCAATAAGACATACAAAACAAAATAAACATAAAATGATTTTTTTTAAAACACATGAATATCTCGTATCTCATATTTCAGCTTTGCTGATCTGATTCTGTAAACATATTTTATGATTTTCTTTTTCATATATAATTTTAAGTTACATGCCAAGTTATTATATAGTTATTATGCCAAGAAACACTCAGTTTAGCAAAAAGAACAGACAGTCCATTATTGCTTTAAGAAATGCAGATCAATGAATCTGGAAAATCTTAAGAACTTTGAATATATCACCAAGTGCAGTCTCCAAAACCATCAAATGCTATGATGAAATTGTCTCATCCTAGGAAAGGAAGACCAGGAGCTACCTCTGCTGCAGAGGATAAGTTTATAAGAATGACCAGCCTCAGAAACCGCCAATTGACAGCATCTCAGATTTGAGCCCAGATAAAGGCTTCTCTGTGTTCAAGCGGCAGTCGACAGAGTTTCAACATCCACTGTTCAGAGGAGACTGCATGAGTCAGGCTTTCACGGTCGAATTGCAGCAAAGAAACCATTACTTCAGAAGAACAACAGGCATAGACTTGCTAGTGCCAAAACACACAAGGAACGGACATTAGATCAGTGGAAGACTGTCCTTTAGTCTGATGAGTCCAAATTTGAGATTTCTGGACCTCTAACCAGGTCTTTGTTTGACCTAGAGAGGGTGAACAGACATTTCCTGAATCTGTGTTTCCCCTTGTGAAGCATGAAGGAGGAGATGTGATGGTATGGAGTGTTTTTCTGGTGAGACTCTTGGTGCCTTTGTCAAACTTGACGGCACTCTTAATCAACATGGCTACCACAGCATTTTGCAGTGAGATGCCATCTTATCTGGTTATTGGAACGACTATTTGATTTCTAACATGACAATGACCCCAAACACATCTCTAGGTTACGTAAGTGCTATTTGTCACAGTTATGAAGTGCTGCATCAGATGACCAGGGTCTCCTCACTGACCAGATCTAAATCCAATTGAGATGGTTTGGGATGATCTGGACCGGAGATTAAAGTAAAAGCTGCCAACAAGTACTCAACACCTCTCTGAACTCCTTCAAGATTGTTGGAAAACTATTCCAGGTGACTTCCTTATGAGGCTGACTCAGAGATCAAATCATCAAAGCAAAAGGTGGCTTCTACAGTATGTAGAAACGAAACTATAAAACATATTCTGGGTTATTTAACACATTTTTGTTGACCACATAATTCCATATTCCTTCTGTCATAATAACATATATTATATATATTACACTCACTCACTCTCACTATATATATTGTGTGTGTGTGTAAGGAGAGACAGGAAGAGAGAGAGAGAGAGAGAGAGAGAGCAGGTACAAAAGTGAATTAAATATACAGTCAGTATTTGGCAGACCTACTGGAAATGAAGATATCTTCAAAGACAGACAGAGAGAGAGAGAGAGAGCACATATGGAAGTGCTCCTTCTGTGTCTAATCCTAATTGGAGTCAGGCAGAAGGCAGACGCACTGCAGGAAGTAAAGCTTGCCGCCTCTGAAAGATCATGTGCCGAGGGCGATGAGCTAAGAGGGCGGCCTGCAGTTTACTGCGTCCTCATATATGTACTCGTATACCCTCTGGATCGCTTCAAATTAACAGTTCGCTCTCAATAGCGGCGACGAATGCTGTAAATGAAAAGGCAGCTCGGGCGAATTTAAAACAGTGACACGAATGTGACAATTATGCGCACAAACACACAACACTAGAGCTGCAGTCTAAGTAGTTCTTCCTCTGCCTCTCAATCTCTCTCAAACTGTTTGGCAAAGGCAACCCAGTGTTAAGTGGCTTTTCTAGTTTATCTTAAGAGGTCAGTGGGAAAAATAAAACATCACTCGAGATGTGCAATTACAGCCCTCCAACATGACAAACGCCTGCTCTGACTATACACCCCCCCCTCCCTCTCTCCCTCCCCCCCCAAACTTTTTTTCCCCCTCTTTTTTAAAGCAGTTCCCCTTTTTAATGGCTGGTTCTTGACACTGCGTAAACAAACATGGAGGGCTGGTGGTGTGGTGTGTATGTGTGTCTCTTCAGGAGCAGCCAGCACAGGCAGTAGCAACAGCGACGGCGGTTTCGTGGTGAGTGAATTACAGCCTGCTGCAAAGCTGTGGTTTATGCTGCACGCACACACACACACACACACTCACACATACACACACTGAGCCTGACGTGGTCTCTGTGATGCTCCATTGACTCCCTGCTCTCTCATTAAAGGCTCGTATTTCATAGGCCCTGGTGCATAGCGTCGCTGTAGGCCATGGACAAGAACACACACACCAGTGATGTGCACTCTTACTTGGGTGGGCCCTGGGTAAGAACCTAAGCTACTGTAGATTCAGCTTAGCCACAGGTGCTTCTCTGTTCTGTCTGTGTGGGCAGCGTGACTATACACACACAGTGGCTCATTACTAAACTGTTTTCACTACAGCCCTGGACGTAAACTCAGCCAGATTTATTGGAGTCTGTCGTCTGCCCGCCTTTCTGGCATGTGCGTAGTTGCGGCTGCGGAGAAAGAAATTAAGCCACGTCCGACCGCACCGTAAACACAGGGTTGATGTTGGAAGCATGAGAAGCATATTATGATGGAGTTTACCCATTAGATTTAATCTGCGGGGAGACTTTTGACTCTTACTTCGGTTGATTTTGAAATTTTGACTGCGGTTAGCCTAAGCTAGCTGTTTTGAAACTTTAAAAACCTCACCCCCCCCCCCCCCCCCCCCCTAACAATCCCCCAATAAAAAATGCACGTCGGTGTTAGAATGATTGAACGATAGCTTTATGAATTAACAAGTAATCCGAGAGGCCTTGTCCTGAATGGTTGGATGCTAGTCATCCACATCATTTGTATGTTTTCTAGGCTAGACAGTAATCAAATCTTTTTCTTCTCTTTGGGTAAATGTGCCTACAGTCTGGGCACAGCTGTCAAAAGTTGTTGCAAAAACTTTTTGGCACGAAATACCATGGAAATAGTTTTCCCAGACCAAACGCCAATCCAGCGGTTGAATTTTCCTAAGGACGTCCGGCTGGTGTTGCACCTGTCCCCGATCTTGCAGGTAGTGAGCCCAGGAGATGGCTCCACAATGCCATTTCCCAGTTTCATATAGAATAGCTTCCATGTCCATGGACATGATGTGTCCTGGTCCCCTAGTCATGTTTCACGTTTCATTGACGTCATTAGCATTGCTCTTTATCTGCTTCCATTTATCACCCCTCACAACGGTTCACCACAATTGACCCTAGTAGGAGTATTAATCTTAAGGTGACACAATCCTGAGGTTCACCAGTTACATGAGCTCTTTCAACCTGACAAGATCTCCCTTCACGGAGGGGTTTTCCCAGCCTACTATACATATTTAAATGTTTTTTTTTTTTTTTTAGACTAGAAGTGTCACAGTATGTAGGAAGCCAGAAAAACACAATTTTTTTTTTCATAATATCTGGCTCTTTGCCAGAACACTGTCATAGTGATATCAGATGCGTTTTTCCACCCTACATATACTATATACAGTGTGTGATGGGGACTTCATAAGATATTGCAACAAATTTAATTGATTCCACATTAATCAAGCCACCTTTCCTCGTACGGTATAACTGCTTATCAGACAGGATACATCACACAAGAATTCAGCTATATTTTTAGTCCGGTTCTGCAGTTCTCCTCTTGTTCTTGTAGGCCCAAGTAAAAGTTTCATAAGGTACAAGTGAGAACAACATCAGAGCGTTTTCTCAAACCGATACTCCGCTCTGTACGTCTTGCAGACAATAGATTTGCTAACGGCTAGGTTTCGGTGTCTGCGCCTCATGTTGCTGTGGTTATAGTTAAAGCTGTTGAGTGGTCTGTTTGTGTTCCACTGCAAAAGTGCACCAGCGCTGTAAGCGATACAAATTTTAGACTGCGGTCAATCTGTGGCGTTCCAAGACATGCAGCAGCCCTGCTAATCTGTGACGCACTTCCCGTGTAGTGCCATTTTCTGTTTCTCAAAACTCTTGACCTCAGCACCCACTTCCTGTTTGAAAAGAGCATATTCTCCCAGGGAGAGTGGAACATGGAGGCGGTAAAGTGTCCTCAAAAGACAGAAAGTGAGCAAAACAATGTATATAGTTTGTTTTCTGCTGATTCTCGGAAATGGTCATGTTTAAATTAGGCCTTTTTGCACGCTTACGAACCACTGTGCTAATTTAGAAATGAAGTAACGTATAGAACGCAGATGGTTTATGCAGGCTGGTTTTGGTGTTTTTGCTGATTCCAACCGATATGTTTTTCTTTTTGTCTGCATGCTCATTTTGATTGACATGCATGTGCTCAGCGTACAGCGCAAGAAAGTGTACTGACTTTCATTGCAGCAACTAAATCCCTCGATTAAAAACAAATCTCTCCCTTTCTACTCCCTTGCCTTCTAACTGTACTCTTACACGCAAGTGTGCATAACCACAAGTTACAAAACGCTGATTTCAAAAAAAGCACAGCTGATTGCATTGAAATGTAAGATGCTTCTGCCTTTTTGTGAGCATACTATTAGCTAATTTATGAGAGTAAGCTACATTAAAGTTAAACAGCCTACAGTATTGTAGATAACCTGTTCCTCATATTAAGGCAATTAACTTTCAGTGACTTAAGTCTAAAATTGTCTTTAGGTTGCTTGTTAGCATGCTCTCTCTCTCTCAGTTCTTTTTTTTTTTTTTTAAATTGCAGCTTGTCACGTTACGGAGAAACCAGAAAGTCCTCTTTTCCAGAAACTATGAAAATATCTCCTAAAAGAAAATCTCACCGTTTCAGTTTTCTTTGTCAAATAATTTCTTTTATTATTCTCATTAGGCTTGGGCGTAGATAAAACAAAACCTCCTCCATACAAGTCACAGCGCATTAGAATATGTGCATTAATACAAATGGGATGACGATCCATCACAAGGCACATACACACATATTGTATACACACACTTGCCAACTAATTCACACACGCCCGGCCGTTTGGGAATGCCAATGGGCCTAATTTGCATGTCTTTGGACTGCGGGAGGAAACCGGAGTATCGGGAGGAAAACCACAATGCACGCAGACCCTGAGGTTGGAATCGAAGCCGGTACCTGGAGATGCAAGGCAACAGTGCTAAGCGCTAAGCTGTTATTGAAATTACATGGAATTACTGTGCATGTATGTATGTATGTATGTATGGATGGATGGATTTTGTCAGCTAGAACATAAGGAGAACTTTACCACATATAAAAAGTCAGCAAAAAAAAAATAAAAATGTGGCCACAACCTAAAGATTCCACAGGAAGGATTAGCACATTACTTTCAAGCCTCTCTTAGAGAAAATACAGTTGTTTACATCCAGTAACTAATTAGCAGACCTCAGTGAGTGGTTTTGATGCAGCTCTTTGTGGCTGCTCCTTCACTGGTCCCTGAAGCTCATTATCGATGGAGCTGTTGTGTAGTCAGCATCCTCTTGACATAATGCATTCGCCGGTGATGAAAAACACACACACACACACACACAAACACAGAAACGACAAAACATCCCAGGACAGAAATGAGAAGGCGATGCATGTGTAAAAAGCTGTGGTAAGTGTTAGTACTGTGTCATTGGGCGATATGGATTTATTGGCCTGTCCAAAAGTGAAAAAAAAAAACGGCTTGGGAAAGGAGGAGAAGAGACAAGCAGCTCAGCACATCCTTACAGTCGATTGCTCACCGGAGCTGAAAATGTGTTTTCAGATCTGGGTTTGACATGCCTGTTGTCCCTTGGGGGAAGGAAGGGACGAGTGAGGCAGAGAGAGAGAGAGAGAGAGAGAGAGAGTACTCAGACCAAACATCTTAGGGGTGACACAATGTTTTGGGGAGGTCAGAATGCAGGTCTCTCAGGGAGAATACCAGTAGAAAGAGATTATTTGACATCAGGGACATCAAGAACACAGAACCAGTATGTGTGAGATTGTGTGCAAGTGTGTGTGTCTGTGAATTGATGCAGCTAATAGGCATGTGGTCAGGACTCAGTAAGATGGCTTGCATATTTGATAGACAGTTGAGTGCTCTGTGTGTGTGTGTGTGTGTGTGTGTGTGTGTGTGTGTGTGTGTGTGAGTGTGTGTGCGTGTGTGTGTGTGTGTGTGTGTGTGTGTGTGTGTGTGTGTGTGTGCGTGTGTGTGTGTATGTGTGTGTTGTGTTAAGTGCAAAGTGTCAAACTGAGAACCCTCAACCTGACAGAGACACTCCACACTTCAGTGATTGCCATGCAGCGGGATAAACCGGAGAATTTACCCATCATGCCGTTGTTTTTCTAGTGTGCTGGCAATCTGGTCTGACAGCCAACTGACGAGCCAGTGTCAAAAAACCCAGTGTAGTGTAAGTTATCATTTGGAGTATTTCAATTCTGTATAGAACAGAATATTGATCAAGATATGGAGTAGAAAATACAAACAAACAAAAACACTTTTTTTTGCTTCAGATTTCATCAAATTTTATCTTATAATATCTTATTTTGTAAGTTTATGCTTAAAGATATTATGGCATTTCTACTGCTGATGGTAAAAACATCATAACCTAAATTCTCCAGAATGGGGTCCTCTTGAGCCCTCTTGCTACTCAGGGCTTTAGGAATCATCCTCACTTACCCCGCCTTGCTCACAGTCTTGCTTCACAACAACCTACTGGATTAGCAAGTTACAATTTCTTGCTAATTTATACGATATGTTTTACCTTGAGGAGGAAAAAAACTCCTGTTTTTTAATTTCTTCTCAGAATGAATATAATGTTAGATATTGCACACCATACTTGAAGCAGCAGAAAGACTTTCAATATTTTAGAATTTATCACTCAGTTCAATCCAGGATGCTAGCCGTGGAGCCTTCCACAGTCCAGACTTGTTGGAATAGATACCAAATAGCTGCTAGCACTAGCATGTTTAATGTTTTCATTATTACATATTTGTAATAGAACCCACCAATCAAAGAGAAGGGGTAGTTCAGTGATTAAGGTATTGGACCATGGTTTGGATGCAACCTAAGGGTTAACAAGCTTATGAGCCCTTGGTATTAGATATATTAGATCTTGGGAAACAATTTACCAGTCACCTAGTGGAGATGTTATAGGCTACAACAACCCCATGAAGGCAGACGCCACAAGTTTTAAATCCATTTCAAGATATACCACATGAACAGCATGAATATGGATGTTGTATTAGTCTAACTAAAATCAGACTCTAAGCTTTGAAGTCTGGTTAAGCTACTCTTGTATGTAAACCTCAATGGGACACAGAAATCAACTAGGCAGCCTGCGCATGCTTCACAGTTCCTGCCTCTGGCTTTGACCCGGAAGTCGAACAAAAGGTGGACAAGAAGAAGACACTGCTAACAATACGGTGGTGTCGTTGGCCTTTGGATAACACCATAACCACAAGGGATACCCTGCATCTTACTCACTTTTTCACTCACTCATTGTTTATGCCATTTTATCCTGGATACAAGGTTGCAAAGAGCCTGAAGCCTATCCCAGGTGACTTAGAGCACTTAGGGTGGGGAACACCCTGAATGGGGCGGCAATCCACTGCAGGGCACACACATAGACACACACTTACTCACACACTATGGGCAATTTAATGCCAATTTGCGTAGTCTGTATGGCTTTGAACTGTGGGAAGAAACCGGAGTACCTGGAGGAAGCCCACCAATCAAAGAGAAGGGGTAGCACAGTGATTAAGGTATTGGACAGGTCCCAGGTTCAAATCCCATGACCACCAAGTTGGTCTCTTGAGTGAGGCCCTTAAGCCTTAACTGCTCAGATGTATATTGAGATAAAAATGTAAGTTGCTCTGGATGAGGGTGTCGGCCAAATGCCTAAAAGCAAAGGGAAAACATGCACACTTCATACACAAAGACTCAATGCAGGAATCAAACCCTTGACCCTGGAGGTGACAGTGTGCATCTAATTTATACATAAAATAAAGTGTGCTTAACTTAGCAATGCATGTAAATGCACTGAATAAGAAAAATAATGTTACTGGAATATCTTTAAGATGTTGTTATTGCAGCCGTAAGGAAATTTGCTCACATGTGAGGACTTTTGGAAACATGACACTCAAATGGTACTCAAGAAAGACTACATTATGTCCTAGCATCTTGTGCGTGTGATGTTTTGACCTGGCCAACAGTAAAACATCCTAATAAAGGTCATCATACAGTAATCAGCTGCCCACACCAATGTGTTCTCTCTGATCCAGGAGCTCTCTCTTTCCTCAGTCCGGACAGTTGTGTTTCCAGGGCAACAGCTGCATGCAGCTTATTACCAGCACCGCGGGTATGAGTCCCGCAGCCTTGGTAACAGTTAAGCATTTATTCAAGGCCAAAGTATTATCGACAGCATTGCTGAACTGGGGATTCATGCTTGATTCAGTTATAATCCTTGCCTCAACTCTGTTCAAATCCCCCATCAATTGCTTGAAAACTGTACAATTCAAAAGCAGGGCTAATATGAACCCCGGCTTGCGGCTGTGGTTCATTTCCCCAAGTAAGTTGTTTTGGCTGTGCCGATTTGTTCCAGTAGAGACAAAAAAAAAAAGAAGTAGAAGGCTGCGTCCCAAACCAAACTGCCATTTGGGACGTAACCCAACACATATCACTGCTCAGAGCAATGATTAATAGAGTCGTACCTCTAGCATGATGTCACATCCATTGCCTGGCTCGGTATCGTTTAGCTGTGAATGCAATCATAACAGCAACAATTGGACTCCAAACCTAACTGAACCGCTTGTTTCTTGCCAAGCCTCACAGCTCAACACGTGGGCCGAGGATATATGTCACAAACAGTGACATTTATTACCCTGTAAATCAGTGGTTGCTGCTTCTGCGCAAACTCTTCCAAACCTAGGCCTTCCTCCAAAATCATATATTCTGCATCATAAGTCTTTGTAGAAAATAGTCCTGATGGTCTATTCCACAGACTTTGCCCATGCTAATCTGAAAGACTGAGGTGAGACCATACTCTATCAAGGCGTGTGTAAAATGAGATTGGCATACAGCCATTAAAAGATTATTGCACCATCATGGTGTACGGGGCTTTAATGGATATCCAGGGCAAAGCCAGGCTAAAACATTTATACATCAGAGAATGAAAGAGCTGCCATTAAATTCACATATTTCAGAGCAGTAACTGAATATTACATGACTTTATCCCATTAAAGCAAACTGAGTATTCTATTTGTTTATAGCTTGCCATCAGTGCTACTTATGCTAATTGCCAAGAAACCGCAGGCTAGTTGGAGAGACATTAACATGCACAGGCTTGTAATTAGAGAACTAAGAGAAAGCACATTTTTAATCTCCTTTGGTAAAGAAGACTAATGGTTTTTGCCTCACACACACAGTCAAAGCATTAATCTCTGTTGATTTGGTTAATTGCGTTCTGTCTCTCACATAAAGACCATAGAATGATGATTATAGTGCTGCCTTACAGGAAAATATGGTTATGTCTGAAGCATCAGATCTGCAGTTTTTTTTTTTTTTTTTTTTCCTGCCAGGGCCTGGAGGAGAGTGTTGTAGATCAATGCCTTAAACAAGGTCATCACCCCAACGTTAAAACTCAGTGAATGGATTCGGGAAGGATGCAGAGAGACTGACGCGTTTAACAGGTAAGCTCCTCCTATCATGAGAAATCAGCAACTGGTGTAAAGTTAGCTAGGATTGCCAGGTCATGCCCCAATTGTTAGACACTAATTGTCATGTGCAACACCAAGTTGTGAATTAGTTTTGTCATTTTCACTGCATGCACTGTCAGGCTAATATAAACTGGTTGGTTATATAATCTCTTATATAAAACTGTGGTTATATATAAAAGCAAATTTTACTCCGACCCTTAGCTGTTTACCTATAAATAGCCATAGCTACCCAAAATAGTATATTAATTATACCACGACTATGTTAAACACTTTAATCTAACTGGTTAGAATAATTCTAACATTAATGTTTCTTGCAAACATGTACGATGAATCTCTGATTATTGAACAATTGTGGAAGTAGTCTCCAGTGTCAGAGTTCGCACAAATAATAGGCAAAGCTGTAACTAAACATTTTCTAACTCAGTAAAGACTTCAGAGGGCCTCGGGATTGTTTTTTTTTTGTTTTGCTGTTGTTGTTAAACTATATGCAGATGATCAACAAAAGGTGGCATGGTGGCTTAGCACTGTGGCCTCACACCTGCAGGGTGGAGAATTTAAATCTTGCCTTTCTGGGCCCGTGCCTGGGTGGAGTTTGCACGTTTCCTCTGTGCATGGTGGTTTTTCTCCCACAGTTCAAAGACATGCATAGTAGTTTGAGTGGCGTTTCCATATTACCCCTAGTGTGTGTATGTCTGCTTGTGCTCTGTGATGGCTCGCCACAATAGACATTATGGACAGGGGACAACATTTCCCAGACTGGGCCCCTCATCCACTCCCACTCCCACTCCAGCACCCCCACCTCCAAGCCTTAGTTATAATGGAGCACTGTCATTTTCAAATAAGTGTGTGGCCCTCCGCCTTGTAGTGACATTAGCACACATTTACAAATCCAGTGTGATAGTCCTATCCAGACAATAACCCCAGATTATCCAAATAACTCACAACCAGGATAGCATATACAACTATGATGATGTCCCACATAATTATCTCACAGTAAACAAAAACAATACTGGCAGGTGGACAATCTCTGGATGTTTTTTTTTTTTTTAAATCAAATACAGACTACTGCCACCACCTGGTACGGAGAGTCATTTCCTTAGACACAAGCATAGAATCGAGAGTCTACATTAACTACAATTACGCATTGTCTAACTGCCAAATATGTTGCATCTGGGAACTTGGAACACACTCAGACTTCTGCTATGCACACATCATTTCCATCAGTCCCACCTCCTTCAGTATGTGCTTGAGAAGCATGAGTGGAAGGTTTTTGTTTTGTGTGCGTGTGTGTGTGTATGTGTGTGTGTGTGTGTGTGTGTGTATTCTGTGAGGCAGCCTCGGGCTTGTCTGATCCTGTGTCTCAACCCCTGCTTGGTGCTGCTTGATAACTCCATGTTCAGAGGGCGCACTGTTTTCCCACTGCTGTCAGTTTTCTCGTTCTTCCTCTCATTCTTGCCACTCCTCCCCCGCCACACACACATACACACATACACATTTCATTCTGTATTCGAGTGTGTTCTGACAGGAGGTGCAGCTCGAAAGCAATCCATTGCTGGTGAAGGAGATATTTTTAGAGAGCTCATGTCAGTCACCAGACGTGGAAGTGATCGTGTGAAGTCAATTTCGCCTGGAGGGGAACTTCTCGATCTCAGCACGGCAGTGTGCATGAGACACAGTGAAGCGGGGGGGGGGGGGGAGCTTGAAAGACGTCTTTTTCCGTCTTTTCTTTCTCTCTTTATTCTGGTAAGGTCACAAAATTAGAACCTAGGAAGGCTGACAGACAGAAGCCCTGCAGGGACAGATAGCCTTTATGTGCAGCATGCTGCCTGGTACTGAGAGTGAAATACACTGGGCTTGATTGTCTTGCCATGTCAGCCTGCTCCAGTCTCCTCTCTGCTCATGCACATTAATACTTCCTAAACAGCGTCCAGCCTGAGAAATGGCCTGCGGGACACACAAGACAATGCGGCAGTTCAAATTCAATAAAGGAATAAATCCACTGTAATAAAGAGTTACTGGACTAATTCCAGCTTAAAGGATGGAAAAACTCCAATGTTTTTCACCTTTATCTCATTTAGCATACATATCTGATCTCCACAGACAAATTCAGCTTTCCTATCTTGAGAAAGGTCTCATTAACCATTTGAAAAATACGACTATACAGTATAACCATTTGTTATACTCTTAATACAGTTCTAGTTGTTTTTGGTTGCTTTAATGCAAGTTTCCACCTCCAGGATCAGGGTTCTATTCTAGTTCTACCTCGGGTCAAGTTTGCTTGGTGGGTTTCCTCCGGGTCCTTTGGTTTCCTCCCTCATTCCAAAAACATGCAAATTAGGCTAATTGGTGTTCCCAAATTATCTGTAGTGTGTGTGTGTGTGTGTGTGTGTGTGTGTGTGTGTGTGTGTAGCCTGTGATGGATTGGCACCCAATCCAGGGTGTACTCCACCTCGTGCCCTAATCCTCCTTGGATAGGCTCCAGGCCCCAACGACCCTGTACACAGGATAAGCGTTATATCAAGATGAATCAACGAATGAATGGCTTGCCATGGTTTCCACATGCACTAATGTCATTAGCTATGGCAAGGCAATGAAGCACTTTATCAAAATGACTATATCAATATGTTACACTGGATGATCCTTCCATACAGATGTTTTCAATCAACATCTGCTTACAGAAATATTTCTGTTTATGTTACAGCAATAATGAATGAATTAAAGAACAACTGCAATAAAAAAACAGTGATCTTCAGCTTTTCTGATCTAAAAATCAAATTGTGTTCATAAAAGCTTATTCACAGATTTTAACAACTTCTCTTAGAATGCAATTATTCAGTGATCAGCCATAACAATAACACCAAAATCCGGTCAATTGAATACCATTGATTATTAATTATATACCAGTAAATTGGTGACAGGATTATGGGCACCTGGTATTGTTTTTTTTCTTATCAATAGCTTCAATTAACATTTCTATCTTCTTCACAGTTGGCTTACCTTGTATGTTATTTGGCAAATTAATAGCCTAGAAATTAGCAAAAGAAAACAACTGAACATTTTTTTCAGCTTTTGAAAATAGAATGCTTCTGCCAACACCGAGTCTGGCTTTGAAACGCATGCAGTAGTCAAAGTTTTATAGTGGTGTTGTATCGGTAAAGTGCAAAAAAATAAAAATAAAAAACTTTTGTTCTTGCTCGCTCACTCACTCCCTGAGTAGTCATACCTGCACGTGTTTGATCTAAACATAAAAAATATGTAATAAGACGATTCTCGTGCATACTATGAAATGATACGAAATATACATTCCTGTATATATCCATAATATGAGCTATATAATCCTGTCAGAGCTCCTGCACCACCACACTTAGCAGGAAAAGTTCAAGGTTGTTGATTTGACCTACAAATTCACCAGATCTCAATCCAATCGAGCATCCATGGGCATCCATTGCAAACGAGCCTGATACACAGAGACCCCAACTTGCAACCTCCAGCACTTAAAGGATCTGCTGCTAACATACTGGTGACAGATACAACAGCACAGGTCTTGGTAGAGTCATGCCTCTAGGGGCCAGAGCTGGGGAACATACACAATATCAAGTGTAATGTTGAGTTTTATGGTTATGACTGATCGTGTAAGTAAGGTTTGAGTACACATGAGAAATCTATTATGATTATGATCTCCTCTATTATGTTGCAAACAGGCAATCCATAAGTACGCTTTGTTGGTAGACATTTTGATTGTGACATTTCCTTCATCTAATTATTTCACAATTGAATGTAGTGCGCATGATTGTAGAGGACACTTCCATTCTTAACCACTTAGTTTTTTTTCTTTCTTTGGCCCTTTATGAGAAAGAGGAGGTGGCAAATTAACTCACACGTTTAACACTTAGTTAAAACCCCACACTAGGAGTTGCCTTCCTGTATTTATCACAGTGCTATAAGATAAGAATATATTAGTAAAGCATTTATATATAAACCGCCAAATCTCCGCTTCGCTATGGCAACGTCATTCCGCTCCCATCAGCGGCAGATTGGCTCTCCACTCCATGCAGATACATACGCGGCAAATTAGGGCTCACTACAGATTGCTTTGAGGAATTGCATGCTTGTGTCTGTGTCCGTCGATATTTCCCAGCTCTCCCTCCTACTCGAAACCCCCTTCACGCAGCTCAAGTGTATATATGTGTGTGAGAGATAGCCAGACAGAGAGGCTCTTGGCTGTGACCTCATGCTGTTGATCACGTTTTGTCTGAAACTCATCTGCTCTGGCCAGGCTCTGAAGAGGCCTGTGAGAGTCTCTGTCATTCATAGGGATCCACTCGAACCCTGATGCCCTCAGCCTCCCCAAATCCCAATTAATGAGCAAAAAGCCTGAGAGGAGGTGCTTGACTTCGACAGACGTACTTTAATTGTTCTTCTCCATTCCCCTGGAAACTGCTTGTCTAACAGACACGGACTCGGACACGCAGACACGGGCCTCTCTCGGCGCTCTGTGTGGGTTGCCGCATGAAACACTAAAGCCGGATACGCATAAAGGAAATGAATCGTTTCTGCGTGCTGTTTCCTTTTAAGTGACTTTTAAGTGTTTTCTATACATTGTTGACAGCAGAGATCATCTTATAGCAGGCTAGACTTGTATTTTTCACTCTGTCTCAATCACCAGACCTTGGAGATCTCTTTATCTCCATGACCACTTCATCTCATCCATCCTGAGCTCATGGGAAATTTGAATGAAATGGAACAAGCAAGAATGATGCAGTTGGATTTTAATTTATTTTATATGAAGTTTAAGGTGCAAAAGAGAAGAGAATCCAGAAAGTACATAAAAAATGTTTTAAATCTTTTTTTTTTTTCATTATTTCATTTTATTATAACTGTTCCACATTTCCATACATTCATTGTGTATACTTTGGAACTTTGGGCTAACCTTTGGATATATATATATATATACTTTGGAAAGTGGGAAAAGCATTCCAGAGGATGCTTGGAGGAATTTACCATCTTAGAAAACTCGTCATCGTTACCATTCCTCCCCGCTTAATATATATATGAATGACGGGTTCGGAGCCACTTTACCTGGTATGGTCATTCACGAAGGTACAGCCTTCTTTAAAATATTTACACCATTCAAATTGTTTTACTGTGGCTAAAAATCTCATCACTGTACTGCGCTTTTGAAGTCTTCTGTAAATATCATCACAAGTCCCGGTTTGACTTGAACACCCTTTGCCCTCACATCCCATCCAGAGTTTATTCCTGCATTGTGTCCAGTATTCCCGGGATAATATCCACAGTGATTCCAAGGTTACTGAAGATGGATGAAATCTATAAAGAATTTTGCCATGTAGCATATATGATAATGGAGAGAAAAAAAATCCCACCAGTGATTGATTGATTGATGGTACTTCTATTCTGTAACCTAGTGTAAGGATATATTTATTGATGGCGACTTAAAAGTACTTATGTAAGTCGCTTTGGATAAGAGCGTCTGCCAAATGCTGTAAATGTACATGTAATGTCGCCGGCAACATTTCTCTGACAGCTAGCTTTAATGTACCTAAGTCGAATTGTCGGAACAGTTTATAACTTGGCTAAGCACATTGTTACAATAGATTCTACAAACACTGCTGGGATTGTGTCATTTTCTATCATCTTCTGGGGGAAATAGCGGAAAACTGCAATATAAACTGCAACATCCTCATCCCTGCTGAAGCGTGCCACTATTTGGTTTAGACAGATAAGAGTGAAATGTGCTTTCACTTATTACTACATGCTGTTTTCTATCCCACTCGGTTATTGGCATGAAAATTGCCTACTTTTCTGAAAATCGTCATCGACTTTCAGGAGCTCGTCTTGGGTGCTTCTCAAAAGCACTTCTGAAGAAGCATTTACCTCAGTATGGGATGCTGGAGTGTGCAGAGTACAAAGTTTGCCTCTACATCTTTTTAAGACACAGGTTGCCATTTTTCTAAAACACAGAGCCTCTGTGTAGCCCATTGGCATTCACTTCCCACTCGAGGTTACATGCACTGACATTGATTTGACTCACTTTGTCTTTTTTTGTCTTAACAATTTTTGAGCAATTTCACTTATGTAAGGCGCAAATCAGATTTCATGGCCGAGGACACGGTCCTGTGCAGGCTCTTCTTTTCTGGTAACTCTAGTGGGCTTCTGAGAATTAATCTTGTGGCGAGGAACCTGATCTGAAATCAGATTTTTCACCTCTCACCTCCGTGAGTCTGTAAACACACCAGTGATCAGAAATTCCCGTTATCTCCTGGCCCCGAGCTACTTTTAAACTCGATTTAATACCCCATTTGTGATTAAACCGTGTGTGTGAGAGAGCGTTTGTGTTGTCTGTGATACATTGCAGCTTGAGCCTCCATCACGGTGCCATTAGAGCTTCATGCATGCTAGGAAAAGTGCTGCGCCGACCATTAATGGAGGCTTTAAAACCGAAGGATCAATTCTTTATTGTGCCTGATGAACATGGCCGCCATGACTTTTTCACCTTGTTAACATAATGCAAGCTTTAAAAAGCAATTGAATAGATTTTTTTGGCATAAATAATGCAAGCGGCAGGAGCTCACTAACAGCAACAGGTTATGAGTAAGTCACCATTTTTAGAGCTGTTTCAGGACACGCTTTTAAAAGATTTTTTTAGGTACAGAGTGCCTTAAGACCAAAAAGAAATACAAAAGAAACACAGCAATTTTTGTAGGAAAAGTACAATACAGTCCACGTTCAATAGAATGACGCTAACGCCACATTATTAGTTTAGTTTAGTCATCTGCAGAATTTATATATAATATTAATTCTACACTAATATAATTAAATTGATCAGGCTGCTACATTAAGCAATGTGCCACATGTCTCTTTGGTATGCATGACCTGTGGGATATATAACAGTGCATTCATTTCCCAGCATCCTATGTTTCAGTTCATGGTTTCAATGAACCATGTTTCAGGTCATGGTTCATTTCCTGTGCTATTTCCTGTTCGCGTTTTTAATCGGCTTCAGGTGTGTCTTGTTTTTAGGCAACCACGAGTATAAGTGTTTAAGAACCCTCTTTTTGAGATGTCCGTGTTGTGCGTCATTGTTATTTTGTGTTAGCTCAAATGTCATTTGTAATAAGGCTGAGCTAATGCTATGCTAATTGCTATTACACATTCATGGCCAAGTCCTGACTTTTTTTTTTTTTTATATGTTATGTTTACCTTTGGCAAAGGGTTCCCTGCAACCACATCCTGATTCTCACCAATGTACTAAACACCAGATTTATCCCATGATCACAACCAGTCTAAGTTAGACTCTGCCATTAAAGACATATATGATTCTGGGAATGTTGAGAACTGACAATACTCACTTACAACTAGGACTGGGCGATAAAACGGTATCGGTATTTATTGACGGTAGACCATTGTCGATAACGATAAAAAAAAAAAACATTCGGTATGAAGCGCTATAGTTTTATTAAAATGCAGCTGACTGAGCGTGCGCCTTGCCTTAATCTCAACAGCCTATCAGATCTCCCGATGAATGAGCGTGGCACGAGTGACCAGGAAACAGCCAATAAGCTTACGCAGCCACTCTGCGTTGTGTCATCACCAACTCATGTCAGTATAACACAGCTTACACACAACATTGTTCTGGAGTTGATCAAAAAAATACTTGTGCATCCTAGCCACCAGCAACCCCTCATGCGTATCAGAAAGAAGGTATATGGAGGTCCCTGGGTCATTCCAGAAATTGTTTAAGGGAAATTAGTGAACGTGGATGACTTTTGGGGAGTGGTAGGCTTCACACCTGCTATGAGGAAGGCCTGGGTTCAATTCCCGACCAATGCAGCAAACCCAGCTACTGGATGCAGGGCACACTTAGTGCTGGTCCCAAGCCCAGGTTAAAATGGGAGGGGTGTATCATGAAGGGCATCTGGTGTAAAAACCTGTGCCAAGTCAACTGTGAAGATCGGATGGGAGGTGAGCAGCCGAAAGAGCAACACTTTATTAAAAAGAGAAAATGAATGTTTGGGTTTACATTATTATAATAAGGTGCAGAGAGGCCATGTGTCCGTGTTGCAGGTTGTTTTTCTATATTGATGTACAGTAGGTCATAAATGTCAATGTATTTCATTTCTATCATCAACATTTACTTTTTAAATCTGCTTAATAAATAAAATTAATCACTTACACTCTCTAAGGATCCATCACTGCATCCAGAGTAACATTTCGCACTCTCATAGCTACATAATTTTCCTCCTACTTTCACTGAAGCACCTTAATGATATGCATTAAACGTATAAAATGAGAGTTTAAGTGGGTAATGAGTGTCCTTTTACTGAACACTTAACCTCGGTGCTCCTACTGCGTCCCCCTCTTGTGGTCAGCTTTTGGGAAGTAAGTCTTGCTGTGTAATGGAAGCCTTGCAAACATTTCAGGCCTCCATTGATAAACTACTCACCCATAGGGCATAAGACCATATTTGTAGGTTGGACAAATAAGGATTGAGCTCAGTGGGACTTCTCGGATCTTTAGCTAAGCAAAAGTGAGTTTTACTTTACAGTCTGGCTATAATGAAATTTATATAGTGCCAATAATGGTATTTGGAGTGATGTGTAAGGGGATATTTGAATATAATGAAAGTGGATGTAGCATGAAATGGCTGTAGTGTGTGTATGTGTGTGTATTATAAAGGCAGTAGCAGTCAGCAGCCTCTGAGTGAACGAGATGGACCTTGGGCAGTTTTCCAGGCTTTTGATAAGAGGACTAGAGACTGATAACTGGGTAGCGGCAGCACTCAGTGAAGTCAACAGCGAGGCGGGATGGGGATTCTCCCAAGCCTAGGATAATCCTACCAACTCCCATTTAGAGCCACATTAACATGCTAATGTGCTGAGAGCTGCTGGTTGGAACAGGGTCAGGGGCGTGAATAAGCCACACACACACATTCGCCTGAGATTCGCTCAAATCACAAAACCACATTATCGCCCTTTTAATGATTGAGTTATTCATTTTGTGCAGGCGGCCGTCAACTATCTCGGTTTTAGTTGTGTTAAATCCTCAGTACAGCTGCGGGCACTGAGGTGTTCTCGTTCTGCTCACTTCTTCATTTTAATAAGGCTTATCAGTAGAGCCCAGAAAGAGGTAGATCCTTCCTTTTTTCCTGATCCCCCCCCTCTTTCGGGACTTCTGATTGTCTTACTTGTACTGGGTGAGATAAGTTAACGAGTGTTTTGTTTTTGGGTTAGCAGCAGTCCGGGCTGTATTGAAGTAAGCAGCATTGAGTAGAGCTTGTCTTATTTGATTTATTCCACTTAGTATTGCAACAAAATTAAGATATTTGCGGAGTGTTCAAAATGAAACGTGAAAAGAAATCACATTCTTAAAAATATGGTGCATATTCATTTTAAAATGCATTGCAACCTCTATAAGACTAGATTTTGGGATCCAGTTGTTGATGAATGAGAATTTTGTCCTTCATATTATTTTTCCTGTATGTAGCAGAAATAGATATGATAACTGTTCACTATACAGATATCAAACACAAAAAGTAAGTAATTAAATTCAAAAATCAGCTTTAAAATATGGTAGTTTGTAGCTACAGATACAAAAAATGTATACATGTATAAATAGTTTAATACTAAATGTATTGATGTATATGATAATATTATTAATATTATATTAATATAATATCCATCCATTCATCCATCTAGGAATCTCTGTAGTCCAACTAGGGACCGTGAAGGATTAATATCAAGAACATTACAGTTAAAAAAATCACCAGCATTCAGAATTTTCGTTGTGCCCCTGTGGCAGTTCTGGACCTTTGGGATGTGACCCTACAAGACCCCTGGGGGTGTGCTGTGGTGTCTGGCACCAGGACGTTGGCAGTGGATTCTTTAGGTGCTGTGGGTTGCGGGGTCGGAACTCTGTGATCGATTGGATTGGGATCTGGGGAATTTAGTTGCCGGTTCACTCTTTCCCTGCTGGGTCCCGTGCACGGTGGGCTGTGGTGCACTGGGTGTTCTGGTGCCTTCCTATTATGGGCAGCATTGACTTTCCTATGGACAGGGATGGACAGACTGGTCTATGGTGCCAGTGGGCATGGGTGAGCCTTAGGTGCCTGTGGTCCGCTCACCAGTTTGCTGCAATATAGTCAATGATCAGCATTGTTCAGGTAGTGGTCATGTTAAAGCTATGGCTGATTGGTGTAAATTGTGTATGTGTTTCATATACCTATATCTACTCACTTCATGATTACAGTATTTTCTCATGTGCGGTACACTGATGTAGGAGTACAGAAAGTGGAAGGAAGAAGACATGTGAGTTATCATAAAGCATACTCAGTTACTAAACCAGAAACTAGCTTTGTTCCCCTTTTCAGTATTTTCTGCTGTAAATGCAGTCTCAGGCTCTGCATCCCTTTGCTGTTGACCTTTGCTATTGTTGCTTCTTCTTCGAATGCCCTCCTTTTCTGGCTTTTCACTCTATGACAATAAGCACTTCCATTTTTTCCCCCATAACAGAAACTCTAAAGTCCCTAGAGAGATGCACTGATTTTACCCATTGGCCTTTGGGGACTAGAACACATTCTCTTGTTCCCTTGGAAACGGTACCGAGGGCCAGAGAGGCCGTAGATCTGTTCTGACCTGAACAACAAAAGATCGTTGACCTTTTTTTCCCCAGCTCTAAAAAGCTGCAGCCAAAACCCAGCTCTTGTTTTGTCTCAGCATGGCATGTTGCAACCACAATGTGGAAGAAGAAAAGTTGTTTTCTCTTTGGGCTTCTGTAAAATACTTTAAGCTGGGGAGAATAATCAGACATTTCATAGCAGTCAGAACTGGTATATCTGCTTATTTATTACATCGGATGTCATCATTTCCATTTTGAGAAGCCTGTGGTGCCGTGAGGGATGTGAGATGGAGCGCTCTAACCACTCGGCCCTAAGGCGAGTGTGTGTTAATGAGACTCTTAGGACAAGCCTAAGGGACTCCTGCTTGCTGTGTGTCTCTTGTGACACTTGGGGAAGTGATACCTCAGTCTTATTGGATATATGGTTACCGTGACAACTTTGAGAGACTCAGAAAGACAGGGTCATCTGTCATTCACACGTAATAAAAAGACCAAAGTGTCCACAATGACATTCATTAGGTAAGTGTCTCTGTGTGTGTGTGTGTGTGCGAAAGGACAGCAGTCACACATTAACCAAGACACCCTTTTGTGTCGGCCTAACATTTGAGTATTGTCTTCGGGCGGGGGGGGGACAATTTGGCCAGCACTTTGAAGTTTTCACAATGGGAAGGAACGGAACAAAATCAGGTGAGCTACGAAGACAATGCAAGAGTGTGACCAATCAAAAGGAAAAAGCCAAGAGAGGCAAAAAGAAAAAAAAAATTAGCACCTCTGAAGCACATGTGGTGGAAGCCACTCGTAGAGAAAGCAGTTGTGAAAAGCTTTTTAAAGAGAGATTTTACAGGCGGAGACGAGTGCTATTGTAAGGGCCGCTGTAAAGTATACAGAAGTACAAGCACGCATGAGTGTATGTGTGTAGGTGTGTAGGTGTGGACTGAGAGAGTGTGTGAGCTCCCTCCTCTCTGCCAGGTGATAATGCTGGTTGGCATCATGAGTGCTGAAGAGGTGCTCCACTCGGCCGGCCCCACGCTTTCACACTCAGCATGAAGCACAGGACCACTTTGTTGACCTGCTTTTAAAGCCTTTCCACTTGTGTCTCAATCACCAAAAATAACACTACCTTTCTAAAGAGCTCTGGTCTCTCGCGCTCTCTGTCTCGCTCTCAATCACTCACACTTGATGAGCAGAGCTTGGTCAACTACATCTCAAATACCAGATATATGATAGTCCTTTAAAGAAGATAGATTTGGAAATGAGATCTTTTTTGTTCCGTAATCGTTTTTCAGCCGGTATCCTGCATTTCTCCTAGGTAGATAGCGTTACGCATTCGGTTTCCCACAGCACCTCTTCCCCGTTGTTAGTATTGCTAAATTATGCCGATGGTCTGGGAAACCTGCTGTGTGAATTTGTCACCCCATCCTCATATTTTCATAACAAAATCTAATGTACTGCATATATATTACAACATATCCTTTATATAGTCATGCATTACAATATAGTACTATATACTTAATATACAAAACAGATAGAAATGTACTGTATTTAGTTCCCATACTGACAGAAAGTGGTTTCTTGCTACCAATATTTCATACAGTAATAATATTTCTAAAGACGCAAAGAAATACAAGGTTGTTGTTGAAAGTTAGAATGACTTTAGAATGACTTTCAGACTTGTCACTGATAGAGTAAAGTCGTACGTCTGAGCAGTTATTTACAAACATTCTGATTTTGACATTGCTGTTTTAAAGATGCTGGAAAAAATTGGTCGAGATGGAAAATACAAGCTCATATTTCTTGCAATTCTTTGATCTCATGAGCCTTCAACTAGGTAATTTACAAATTACCACAGTTATTCTATAGAAAATGAGATAGTTCATCTATCTAATATATATATATTTTTCTTATATATATTATATAATATATATATTTTTTTATCAAAGTTGTCACTAACATAACTTTTTTTTTTTTGGAAATCACATACGTCATAAGCTGTGTTGACCTTACATTTGTATTTGGCAAAACATCACAATAAATAAAGTTTTTTGGATTTCATTTCAATTTGCGTAAAATGAAAATTCTTTAATATAATGTTCAGATAACATTGAATGAATGACTCCAAGACAATGTTAGAAATACAACCGCAAAACAGCATTCATTCGTTCATTCATCTATACCGCTTATCCTATAAAGGGTCGTGGAAAGCCTGGAGGATATTCTAGGAGACATTGGGCACAAGGCAGGGTACAACCCGGACACACACTATGGGCAATTTTGGGAATTCCATTTAACCTAAGTTGCATTTGTTTGGACAGTGGGAGAAAACACATTAGGCATAACGAGCACATGCAAACTCCACACACAGGCAAGAATCGAACCCAGCCCCTGGAGGTGCAAGGCCAAAGTGCTAACCACTATACCACTGTGCTGCCACAAAGATTCTCATCGGAGATCGGGACCAAAACAACCGCTTTATGTATCACAGATTGAATATCTTGAAGTGTTGTACCACTGCGTTGCTGTTTCATCTTTTTTCTTGGAGTGCATCTTAGCTCCCAAATTACTGTAGTGTAATAAAGTGTTTACACAATATCCAAACTGCATATCGTCTGGTTTCACTCAACAGATCTCGGACATTAATATGGTTTTCTGATTTAATGTTTTGGTAAAGTGCAGTTATCCGGTATTATTTATTT
>CM059228.1:15797458-16004958 GCA_030347435.1 Clarias fuscus
AGTTGGGAGCAACATTGAGCAGCTATTGAGAAATTGAGCAAATAAAACACAAAAACTGGATCCTGTAAAAAAAAAAAAAGGCCTTATGGCCTACACTCAGTCTGGGCTAAAACATCCAACCTTCTACAGTCCTTAACCCTAGTCTTTCCATCTCTCTCTCTTCTTTTCGCACTCTCAGTTTATGATTAATCAACTTGTGAACTCGGCTTACACCGACAACCAACCCTACAGCTACATAAACATTTAAAGGTCTGAGAGCGTTCAAAGATTAAACAAAAGCCAAGTCCATGTTTCCATTTGACGTATCATTCGCTTTTTCTGTTATACTACAAGCTATTCATTTGCCAGATTTCACCCACACTAGTTTTCACATGTCTGTCAAGAGGATGTTGAATTAATAACAGACCAGCTGTAGATTACGGTGTTTAACCATCACAGATATCACAACTGATATGGTGTTGTAGGTCAGAAGATCTGCACATGGAGTTCTGTTTCTCACCAATGTGTCTAAAAAAATGTTTAAACTGTAGAATCTGGCCATTTAATGTCCAGTTTGAGATAATTCCATGGAATATTAAAAATAAAAAAAAAGCTGCCTTTTTTTAATAGGTTGACTTCTGTCCACATTTATTAACACAGCACAAAAGTCACATTGTAATTCATTCTGAAAAAAAAAAATAATAATAATAATAATAAGCAGCATGGTAGTGTAGTGGATAGCACTGTGGCCTCACACGTCCAGGGTTGATGATATGATTCCCGTCTGTGTCTGTATGGGTACTCCCGTTTGCTCCCATATTCCAAAGACATGCAGATTAGGCAAAGCGGTGTTCCCAAATTGCCCGTAGTGTCTTAATGAGTGTGTGGTGTGTGCATGTGTGCCTTCTGATGTGATGGCCCCCTTGTCCAGTACGTTCCCCGCCGTGTGCCCTGAGTTTTATATATATGATAACCAGCATAGAAGATGAATAAATGATAATAATCATTATTATTATTATTATTACAACATGTCACTACGGTTTTATAAAATGACAATGCAATTAAGGACTCATTTATTAATTTTCCCCGCAACCCTGAATACAGGAAAAAAGTGAGGTTTTCATTTTCCAAAGTAGTTATACTGTATTCACATGGTGCTTTGAACCAATCCCAGGAAACTCGGGGAACAGGGTGTATCCAGGATAGCACCCACAGACTTACACACTACAAGCAATTTGGAAAGACCAATTAGGAAAAAAAATGGAGCTGAGTTTCAAACACACAACTATGGAAGTGCAAAGCAAACGTACTAACCAATGTGCCACCCAAATTATATTTTACTAGCACTTAACTACCTTGCTATCTAATTTAGCTGATCCCAATGATGAGGCTATTTAAAAGGGAAGGAGGAAATCAGGTGTCACTTAATCGTATGTTTATGTATGACAAAAGGTCTCCTGACAGCTCCCTGGTTTGGGCCTGGACTCTGGTTTCTTCCTGGTTCTCTTGTTTCCTCCGACAAACATGTAGGTCGAATTTGGTGCTCTTAGGTGTGGATATGTGTCTGAACGCTACCCTGTGATGGATTGGTAGCCCATGCAGGGTGCGTCTCTGGATCACATAAAGATCCACTGTGACCCAGAACAGGAGAAAGACCTTACTGAAGGTGAATGAACGATGTGTATTCATAAACTCTAGTATAGAGATGTTCACGAGGCATTTTTAATTCTTGAGAATTAAACTGAGTTGATTGCAAAAGGTTGATTCCATGGTGTAAAACGACACGTTTATGGGGGCTTTATGCATTTTAAATGAGGCTGTTTTTTTTTTTTTACTCAGATTAGTTAAGGCTGAAATGGGCCAGTGTTTGAGAGGAATAAACGCTTTGTTTAATACAAATGCAGACGTGGTTAAAAAAAAAAAAGAAAGAAAAAAAATCAAACTGATATTTAGCCCCTGCTAGCTTTTCCCTCTTTTGTTTTACGCAAAGCTCTCTTTTTTACCACATGGTAGTGACAGATTGTTTGAGCTGGAAGGAAAAGCCATTCGAAGCTAATTAAGCAGCCATTCCGAGCGCTATTCGCAGGCGGGAGGCTGAGAGGCGCAGGCATTTGTCAGCGCTCTACCCCTCGTGGGCTTGATTGACAACCCAGCGGTCGGTCTGACAGGCTTTGCCGCTTTCCACCAATCAGGTGCGGGCACGGAAATGGATCGTGATGTTATTCGTCGGTGGAACAGAGTGACGTCGGAGATGAGCCCACGTGGGGCGGAGTAGCGCGAGCAACTCGTGATAGGTTGATTTGCTCGCGCGCAGACATGTCGGGTTTGGGTTGTTGTTGAGCTGACAGCATGAATCAAGTGATCGCGGATGATCGTTTTTCCCCCGTTAATTTGAGCTCTCTGAAGTAAACCGTCGAAGAACTGTTTAATACGTTTTCACCAAGCTCGTACTGAAAATGATCAGTGTGTCTGTGTGTGCGCCTTTGCTTTAGCGCTGTTTAAACACGCAGCTTTGCGCACGATATGCCTGATCACTTGTGTCGTTTTAGCTGTTAGTTTCTCCATCAGAACGAATTTCTTCACGAGATTTCAGCTTCCGTGGTTACGATTTCGAACAACCCTATCTCGTGTAAGCTGTTTGTCTGGAGGAGGGGGAAGGGAAGGAAATAAATAAAAATAAATAAATAAAAAGAAGAAGAAGCACGTTTAGATCCAAGATGGCGAACATGAGGTCAGATGTTTACAGTCCAATCAGTGCACAAGGCGGCGGCTTGGCCCCACGTGGGGACTCCGCGCTCTGATTGGTGCGCGTAGATAAACTCCTTGCTGCGCTCTGATTGGCCGTGTCGCGTCTTTCTCGCGGCAGTTGAATCGTTGTGTCAGTGGGCAGTCTGTGTGTGGTACGGTGCGGAGTGGAACCGGGGCGCGAGCTTTAGCGCGCGACGACTAAGTGCGACGCGTTCCGGTGTTCACTTTGTTTTTATTTGATTCTTCGAACAAAGAAAGAAAAAAAAAAACCCCACGAACGGTTTAAATATTCGAATGTCGGCTTTGGAGTTTTGAGCGACGGCTGGGATTAGGATTTGAGCTCGTATTTGTTTGTTTGCCAGGGCGCGAGAAGAAAGAAACAAGAAAGTCGACAGTTTAAACGAACCTTCGACGGTTGGAGCGGCGCGCGCGGCTGGAAAGGCGTTGCAGCAGCCTGAGAGTGATTTCCTCTAAGACTTGAGACAGATAGACACACACACAGGCAGGGCACGGAGTGAGTGTGCTCGGTTGGGTTTGGACGCGTTCCTCAGTGCTGGGACTTCATTCTGCGGGGATCTAGTGGAGACTAAAAAGGTATAACGGATATACAGTAACACCAGGATCCCTGTCTTGTTGTTGTTGTTTTTCAGAGCTGTCAGTTATTGCTCGGCATCTGGAGATAACCAGCTTTCACTAGAGACCGCTTGTAAATCAGTGATTTATCCGTGTAACACTGTGTCGCTACATTGTTCGAGTGAAAACAGACCGAGTAAGCGACTAAAACCGAGCAGAACTCGTGCGAGATCTTGTTAGAGCTCGTTTCTTCGCATTCTAATTCATCCATATATTAATAAACACACTGCTGCAACATTGTGTGTTTTCTTTTCTCTTCGACTGTTTGTGATCTTCAAGTCTACCACAGAGGGCAGGACTCCTCAGGTGGAAGCACACCTCTGATACCGAGGGGGACCTTGTCCACCTGCTCATACAGGGATCACCAGATCACACAGGATGTATCCACAGGGCCGGCATCCGGTAAGTAATGTCTCTGACTCGTTTTTTTTTTCCACAACTCAGTGATGTGCACTTTGTTGTGCAGGGTTTGCGTAAGGCTCCTCCGAGCACAAAGTGCCTCTTTATATCTCTTCTTCACAGGCAGAATAAACAAAGGGGCGCTTCTTATTTGTGCCCGAGTGCACTCCAATTGCCCGATTATCTGCTTAAAATAAAATAAAAAAACCCAACTTCAGCACCCTGGTGCAGTTTGAGCTCACACAATGAGAGGTTACGGTCTCTCTGTGTTGAGCTGGTGAGGGTTTGAGACAAGAGACCAGGCAGGGAGGGTGTGAAGGAGAGAGAGAGAGAAGGGAGGAGGAGAAGGGTGGGGGTATGTCAGGTTACAGTTTTTCTCCGAGGCCATTTAGACGCAGTGACCCGTCTGTGTGACAGAGAACGCTGTTGAGTGATGGCAGCTATTCCCACCAGCACGAAAACGACCAGCGGGTCGAGCTCCAGGGGAACGCACGGGCGGCTTTGACAGACCACGACTCAGCCCGCAGATGAAATATAATTTCCCCGAGAATCAGGAAGCATGAAATGTGTTATTGACACCAGCGGCAGTTATTTCCATGAGTCACATTACTCTCCGGGTGTCTGAAACATAGCCACTGCACAGGAGCCTAATGGCAAAGATTGGTGTGATTGTTTTGGTAACGGTGGCAGGGTGCAGCCTGGAAGTATTGCTCGGCTCTGTGACAGATTGCATGAACAAAAATGATCTTGGTTTTCGCAGGCGCCTCATCAGCCCGGCCAACCCGGGTTCAAGTTCACAGTGGCAGAATCGTGCGACCGGATCAAAGACGAGTTCCAGTTCCTGCAAGCACAGTATCACAGGTAAAGCACTCCTGAATATTAATGACAATCAAAGGCACATCCTGCGGTGTCCACATCTTTACACCTCACATGCTTGTTCTTTTTCTCCGTTTGCTTCAGCTTGAAGGTGGAGTATGACAAACTGGCCAACGAGAAGACCGAGATGCAGCGTCACTATGTCATGGTGAGAGCCAGATGTGTTTCTTTTTTATCAGCGTGTACTCCCAAACATATACACATACGCATGCTTTATCAGAGTCTTAGCTGTGATTAGAGGTGTGTGATAAAGGTAATTAGGGTCAGTGTTTGGGATGGAGCATAATTTGTGTAATTTATGGTTTTCTGTATAGCAAACACAACAGGTTAGATTGTACGTTGCTTTTTGCCTCTCTGTAATTTTCCATTATACGTTGTGCCCCATACAGTCCAGTGTGTAGTCTAGCAAAGCTTAAATTTAATCTCTTTACAATTTAAGGTAGTTTGTGTACATGTGGCTTGACTGGCTCAGGTGAAATATGGGTGGCAGCTCAAGTGTTTAACTCATGCAAAAGGTGTTTAAAACAGCGTTAAGAAAGGGATGGACTTGCTCGCGGGAAAGAAGGTAACAAAGCGTACATTAGGTTGTCGTTTAAGGTGGTGCTGCCAATCAGACACGTTGCGTACCTTGCTTAGAAAAAAACACTAAGGTATATAACTGTATTGTTAAACCCAATTATATTTACACTGCAATTACTATTTCAAGTGTAAAAGATGCACAGCATGATTAAAATGTATCTTTATTCTGAGACTGCCTCTGTAATTAGACTTGCTTGAAAAAATTTACCTGACGCGCAATTACAAGTTTCTCGTACATAACACGAGCAATAAAGTACCAGCAAACACGAACCTGCCCCATAGTGCTGTTTCATCCCGATCAATACTTTAATGGCTCACCGTTCACCCTTGTTTGGAATCTTGTGTTTCTGGAAACTCGGGAGCGACGAGAGGAAAAGCAGTTCCTGCAGTCAGTGATGTAAGAACAGGCGCTCTGTTGGACAGCGTTAACCAGCCCCTCTTATCTTATTTGGCCATGCAGGGATTGACTTGACATACCAGTACTTTGGTTAAATATTATTTTTCGTAGGAATGCCGGATGAAAGGGGATAAAGGGCAATGTTAGATAAACAAGGTGAAGCAGACAGTAGTTGGGGGGGGGGGGGGGGGGGGGGTTTCCTGGTTTTTAGAGAATCAGCTGATGTTAGCGGTTTGGTTGATGGTCATCCTTCTCTAGGACAGATTAGATATCTATAACTCGAAGGGTTGCGTGTTGCACGACACGTCAGTAGTTATAATAAATGCTGTTGTATAGGACCGATGTAATGCTAGTGGATCAGTGTTAGAGTGAGGTTGTGTTTGTTTATTAACAGAAATTGTCTGTCTGACAGGAGTTATTTATGTACACTCGAGAACCAGTATACACTGTGTGCTAGATAAGCTTGGTCTCTGAAAGGTATCGAACCTGCTTTGAGTATAACCTCACAAGATTATCGATCAAAAATAAAAACAATGTGAATTTTATCCCAGGTGTTCAGGAAAAGCATATAATTGAATACTTTACTTAATAAGCCCTTATTCATACACGTTCAAGTGAGGCTAGGTTATATTTTAATACAAGTTAAGTCCCAGTTAACATATTTATTTTAAGGCTGCACAATGTGATGATAAAAATTGCAGCGTGTTTGTTTAGACTTGTTTTGCTATTTAACCTCCGATATGTCAATATTAAGTGTACCAGTTTGTATCCAATTATATTGATCTAGGCTAACAGCAAATAATTGGACAAATGATCTCATTAATAGGATTTTTGCCAATATTTATTTATCACCTTAACAGTATTTATAAAATATTAACTAAAAAAACCGTAATTTATTTACAAACGGTATATAAATTCCTGACTGCGTACATTACAGTACCTGCAACAAATAGCCTTTTGCGATTAAGGTGCCATTTCTTTTTATTGTGTAGCTTTGGTGTAATATGGTGTAGTCTATTAAATTTATATTACCAGACTTGGTGCAACTACATACACTTAAACTGTTTTGTATTGACTTGCACCGCAAGCTTGCAATTTAAACACCTTCTAATTAGCCAACTTTAGCTAAGCTCACCAATGTCGCAATCAAGTGTATGATTAATAAAGGATGGCAAATCTCAATTAAATTAAATTAAAATGGAATTAATTTTACACTCCCTTTTTTCCAAAGCACTCGTACTCTTACTTGGTGACTGAGACTTTTTACATATGGAGGCTGAAGGTTAAGGTTGCGTGCCGGTAACCTAATGGTCATGAGGTCAAATCCCAAATGATCAACTTCTATTCTGACCTCATTTGTATGTCACTTTGGTTAAGAACATCTGCCAAATGAGGACATGGAAATGTGATGGGAGCAAAACAAAAGAAGTAGTTTCTGTATTCCAAGAATGTGCACTAACAAAAGCATAGAACGAGGGAGAGATCTGAGCCGATATGTATCTCTAAATCCTGAGGAATGTTCTTGTTCGGGTTCAAATTCCAGTAGGCTGATGAAAAGCACTCGCTTGGTCGGTCAAAGTAGCTGCGCTTGAGAACAGATGAGCTTGCAAGGCTCACGTGGGGCAAGATCAGATTGCAGTGCGGTCACCTTGAGAGGAGGTGTGGACAACGTGTGACTTGTCAATGAAACCATTAGTTTGTGTGAAGTCTGACTCATAGCAAAATTGAGTGACTGTATCTGAACAGTAAACAGTACTGTGTGTTCTGATCTGTCGTTGCATTTAACACAGAGCTTTGGATTATATAGTAGAAGTGTGTATGTGTGGGGTACCCGATGTTTGTAGGACAGAAAGGGAATTAAACGTCACTTTGGATGCCTCATTTTTCATTGGTTTTAGTATATACAGGAATTAATTGTAAATTTCATCTTGCCGTGTTCCTCAGTATAAACACACTAAAGGTAAACAAATTACACCATTTGAAATGCAAAAAAAAAGTCAGGAGCATTTCGGATGCTCTAGGTGACTTTCATGAACAATTATCAGTTAGAAACTCGTATTATTGTGCGGCGCATTAAATCTTTCTATAAAACTCTGGTTAATCGTTTCAAAAACAAGAATGGGCAATAACTTGCACGTCATGATCATCCCCTTAATTATTCCAGTTAATGTGTGTGTACACGCCACAGTGATTCATCTGTTAATAATAAAAGAAAGCACATTTTTTTCCATTCTTCCTTAAGGCCATGAATACATCAGTGCAATCCAGCAACAACCTCTGGTGTTCTACGATGCACCGCTGAACTATTTGTGTCTTTTGTGTTACAAATCCTCTTTGCATTCCTGTCTCAGTTATTATATTTAGATAAGGGGTGTGTGTGTAGTGTTTGTTTGCTTATTCTCATCCGTGTTTTCTCTTGCAGTACTACGAGATGTCCTATGGACTCAACATCGAAATGCACAAACAGGTATGTGACCCATCCCAAACACCCTTGAAAACTTATTTAATGCCTGGGTTTAGCTAGGCTACATTTATGTGCTGCATGGGAAGAATTACCAGTAATAAATGTACACTTTGTGTAGGATGGTATGTTCGGTAATGAAAGTGAGGTGTTACTTTGAAGAGATTTTCTACAGCTTAGGGTTAAGTATGACGTTTGTTTGTTTAAAGTGTCCCATGTGTGTGCATAGAAAGGAATCTCATCTCCAATGAGTGCATAGTGGCTCAAGTTATTTCTCGAATTTTTGTTTTAATACAGATTTAGTGATTTATTTGCTATATAAATGTTTAATTACTGAGTGCTGTTGTGGTAACTAATCAATTTTAGATAAAAGAAAAGGCTATGTTGCTAATTGGGGGTCTTGAGGTAAAAAAAAAAAGGATTATTGGCTTATTGAGGGACCTGAGGTAAGAATAAAAGGCTGTGATGCTAACAGAGAGACCTGAGGTAAAAAGAGAGGCTATAATGCTAACTGAGGCAGCTGAGGTAAAAATAAAAATGCTAAGTTGCTAATTGGGGGAACTGGGGTAAAAATAAAAAGGCTGTTGTCTTAACTAAGGTACTTGAGATAAAAGGAAAAAGGTTGTGATGCTAACTGAGATAAAATAAGATAAAAAAGCTTATTGTGTTCTTTGAGGGAACTATGGTAAAAAGGGAAAGCATATTGTGTTAGTTGAGGGACCTAAGGAAAAAAGACTGTGAAGGTAAAAATAAAAAGGCTATGATACGATTTTATATATAATACAAAGGCTATTAGGCTAATTGGGTGACCTGAGGTAAAAAGGCTGTGGTTCCTTTTTTATAAGTAATGTAGGCTATTACTGTAACTGAGTGAGTAATCTGAAGAAGGCTATGATGATGATAGTTTACTTCAAAACAATACATATTTTGAGTAATCCAACTTCTGTGTACACTGCCTCGCTGGGCTTTCTACAGGTTAAAAAACAAACAAAACGGGTATTATTTTTCAGCTTTATAATTCAGCAAATGATAGAAACCACAAACTAATTGCATGGGCATTTCTCATAAATGTATTTTTTATCATCAATGACCATCATGGTTGACTGTATTTAGCCTTCCACACCGAGAGGCATATAGTGTGCTGCACAAGCTTTAATGAGACGTGAATGATCTGTGCTCGGCATGAAAAGGCTACAGAAACGAGACTTGTGGTTCTGATTGAACTGCAGTGATTCTTCAGACAGAGTGATTGTTTTGGATACAAGATATGCGATACACCTGAATTAAATCTATGGTGAAATCTTATGGGACCGTTTTCTTTTTCCTCACTCGCACTGCCGATTAATGAGATGAAGAGACTCGGTTGTTAGTAAACGCCTCATCACTCTCACTCCAAGGCTGCACAAGGTTAATGTTCTCAGTTAAAGATTTGGAACACCAACAACTAGTCATCCGTCACGCTGTGTGTGTAGTGGATGGCATGAAGAGTGTCCGTTAAGCTCCTCTGTCCAGCTGAGTGGTCTGAAAGTAAACAGGTTAATCCACTGGCCTGTTTGTGACTTCCCGTTGGGTCATCAAAGCGAGTAGAATGACACCTGTGTGTGCAGCGGTGCGGTTTAGCTGATGATCTAACAAAAAAAAAAAAGCAGAAAATGGACATTCATAGTCTGTTAAAGTTGATTGTGAGCATGTGGATGGTCTTTTCAGTCTGCTCTGGTTATTCGTTACAGCCTCGGGCAAGGTAAAATGGCCGCGCGAGTATCGGGGCATCATTAAGGAGGATTGTATTGGTCTGAGTGTCAGTGAGGAGCTTTAATTATCGTGCCTCATTGGGCTGCCTCGTTACAGCGGCACCCTGCTGCTTTTTGCTACAAAGCCTCCTCGCTTTCCTTGTCTGTTTTCTTGTTTTCATTCCCACTAAAATACTCCTAACTTGTAATTTACATCATGGAAAGCAATCTAAAATGATAAATTGTTTGTTTTAATGTTCAGGAAGCCACTAAAATTGTGTTCATTAATGGCCTCTACACCTTTCCCCTTATTAAAAAATGGCAGGATCTACAAGCATGAATGTTTCCCTTTGTTTCTCTGCCATATTAAATAGCTAGCTCTTGTTAGCTAAGAACTAGTTCAACAGCCTATTTAACAGCAAGGAACCTGTTCAGCGTACAGCAGAACAACCAATATTTTTAAGCCGCTAACTGGCTAGATTAGCAAATTCTTTCTGAAGAATTTCTCTCAAAGTTTCCAGGTTCTATGCTGGCGTCTAGTAATGAAGGTGAACTCTTGTCTGTCTTGTGACATCACAAGTACCGAGGCATCGTCTGTTTTTGGATCTGTTTAGTTTGAGCAGAAGCTTTTGCTTCTAATTAAGGAGCTCAGAAAGAACATCTGCTTCATTAAGTGAATCTCGATCGGTGTTAAAAGAGGTGAAGCGAATGGGTTTAAGAGGATAGATGGAGAGAGGGAGAGAGAGTTAGAGAAAGGGCTTGTTCAAATGAATAATTTATTGAAGTTTCCGGGAATTGTTTGCCAAGGTGATGATGGTTGATTTGTCCTAGAGCCAAAGCAAACTACCTCAGAATATGGCAGTCTTCTTTGTGCGGGAGTGCATGTGTTTGTGTCGGTGCACACTTTCATTGGTTGCATCATGGGTTGATGTATGCTGTGTACAGACCAACTATGAGCTGTTTAGAGTTAAAGCAGACGCTCCTCAGCATGTCAGCTTGCAGACTGGAGGAAGTGGCTGGTTATTGCGGGTGGCACAGAGTGTTGCATTAGTGGAAATGGGTTTACACCCTGAAGTGAGCACTCCAGAGGGAGAGCAAGGGGACCGCATTCAATGTTTTGCTTTGTTTATTACCTAATTGAAAGTGCACTTATTTCCTGCTCTGATTTCAAAACCGTGTGGTGCAAAGATATGGTATAAACATGCTTCCTGACTAGTGCAGCTTCATCAGTCTACTCAACTGGTGTTAAAGAACATCTGTGTTGAAATATTTACAATGCAAGATGGTAATCTTTGGCCTTAATAAATATGACATGCTAGTTGGGAGTGTATTTAAATTATAAATAATTATTCATATATATATACTTATTATTTTATGTGTGGATGCAGAGAGAGATGGGGTAAAGAAATTGATTCAAGTAAATATCGCAGTTCTTTTGTGTGGCAGTTCATGTGACACTGACTCGTTGACTAAATTAGTTTTTTAAGAAAAAAAATGTTATATGGTGGTAAAATGTTGCAGCATCCTGTGTGAGAGGAGCAAATAAATTTTATAAGGAAACAAAAAAAAATAATAATTGAATCAGAATATTTTATAAAAGCATGATATTAACAGAATTGCAATAAAAATCAAGTCTAGGTATCTGGATAATATCCGTTCGGGTGATCCCTGGTGATTCCCATCCGTAATAGATAGGGTATCTTAATAATCCCAACAGGAAATTGTAATGTTACAGCAGCCAGTACTTTTATACAATTAGAAATATACAACAAGATACAAGCAAACGAGGTGTAGAAGAATATTAAAGGCTTGGTTAAAATAAAGAAAAGAGAGAGGAAAAAGTGTAAAAAATGATTAACAAAAAAAACAAACAAAAAAAAGAATGAGACCTATGATGCACTGTGTATGGTAGTGCAGTTAGGTGGGCTTCTAAGAACTGCACAGTAAGGTGCGTTAATGATGTAAAGTGCTCTGGAACATTTATAATCTCAAAAATATTGTAGTTTCTGATATAATTTCAAACTTCAGTCTAAATGTTTTACTGGTTGACATGGAAACCTGACATGGATGTGTCGCTGCCAGTGTTTCTGCGCACATCAATCACACGTCCGGTATAAACCAGATCTAATATACAGGCTTATGTAATTTAAGCATTCTAAAGCTTTAGACATGCTGAATGTTTAGGGGCTTGTTAACTCAGCAGGTTGAGATTCTGGGTTACTGATTAGAAGGTCAGCAGTTCAAGCCCTATCTCCACCAGGTTGCTGCAGTTGGCCCTTAAGCAAGGCCCTTAACCCAGGTATCATGTCTGATCCTGCTCTCTGACCCCAGCTTCCTAATCTGGGATATGTGAAGAAAAGTATTTCACTGCACACTAATGTGTACATGTGACTAATAAAGGCTTAAATTAAGTCTTTAACAGGTTAATGCATTTTTTAATGAGTTTTTATAGACAAAGTCGAAAGAATAATCAGTTTGCTGGTGTGTTTTTAATTCGTCTCTGGCGTGTTAATGAACCGTAACTTAGTTCATGGTAAACTGTGTGTGTTGCTCTGGCCTGAGAATGTAATGAGTTTTAAATGAGTCTGATGTTTCTGCTTTAATGTAATGTATTTCTTTATGCTGTTGTTGGGGGGGGGTTGGTGTGTGTGTTGAGGTTTGAGAAGCATCTGGCTGGTTTCTTTGCTCCTTGAGTTGGTCCAGTGGGGTTGTGACCCTTGGCCTCACTCCCAGGAGATGAGCGCTCAGGGAAACACAGACGTCAATAAACTGTTGGAGCGGGATTTGCTGCACATTAACAATGGGCCGAGAAGAGCAGTGATCTCCTCCCCACTCACACACAGCTTCACTGCTCAATACAGCCATTCTGCCTCAGGCCAGAGGGGATTAGAGACACAGGGGGTGGGGTTGTGCTTGTGAGTGTGTGTGTGTGGGGTGACAGTTGTACAGTTACTTACAGGTGTTAAATACACTTATGACAAATCAGTTAATAATGTTTTTTAAACCTTTATTTTGTGTGTCTCTGTATGTGTTTTTACTGTTTAATTTGAGTGGTGCTGCTTCAGTCCCTTGTTGTTGTGGCCCATATTTAATCCTCATCAGTGTCTCCATCCACTCAGCTAACGCCAGTAGCAACAAGCAAATGGCTCCCTGTGTGCCCTGACACAGCCCTGCTTATGTGTGTGTGTGTGTGTGTGTGAGCGAGAGTGCTCTTCACGGGGTGCTAGACAGCTCTGAGCACCTGGAATTGTGAAGCCGAGCAAAAAGCCTCCTCAGCGCTCAAGGGCTCTGTTTTCACAGCCCTATTTTTTATCGTGCTGCGTGACGGAGCGGCACTAAAAGCTTTCAACACGCCTCGATGGAAACGGCCACCGAACGAGGAACTCGTCACCTACCCATAAGCCCTTTCTTCCTCAGCCCGCTCATGTACCGCAGAACGAAACGCACGAGGCGGGAACGGTTATTACAGCTTCCTCATGAGACGGCTGAGATCTCGCTGCGTGTGATGATGGCGAACGGTGGAGGAAATTGACCCAACTGTCTCGATTTTCAGAAGCTTATTATAGCTGTTCTGCAACGTTTAGCGTGACCGTGGCGTGATGCCTTCAGCTTTTGTGACTGATATTTCACATTTGCGTCAGTCGCCCTGATATGATGCAAATTTTATGGAAAGTGGTTCCATTTAAAGAACTAGTCCAACATTTTTTCCCCCCCCCAACCTAATCTCAGCATGTGTGTAGTGGGTGAGCAGTTGGCATAGATAAGGACTTCAGTGTTTCTCTGCGGTGAAAGGCAGAAACCCTGTTTACTCAGAACTTGCTTCTAGTCGAAGTCTGAACGTGACTAACATGAAACAAATGTACAATTATTAAACGATTATCGTTCTTTTTATTCTCTTGCCAAAGGTCTTATTCATGTTTCGAACACTGCAAAATAAAACATGCTCTCCGTGCCGAGTCAGAATACAGCTAAAACCACAAATCCTTCCTTGTAAAAAATAGTTCCATGTCTGAAAGGTTTTACAATGAAATTTAAAAGCGTCTTTAAGCATTCTTTGGAAGATTTTCGCTAGAAATGCACTTTCACACAAGCCCTGAATTAGCTTCCATTAAGTCTTTATTATAAGTGAGCTTTGTATTAAAATAAAGTCCCTTTTGTTTTTTTTCTTTAGTGCAGGGAACTTAATTGATTACTTTATTGCCATGGTGATCACTCAAATGCTACAGATCTATGAGTGATCAAGTTGGAGGGGGAAAGAAAAAATCTCTTGTTCCTGTACGTGTCATTAAGTGATCTTGTTAATGCAGCGTTGAATTTGTAAGGAGAGGCTTGTGCTCTTGATTGAGGTTTGCTTGTGTGTAGCCATGTTTAGCTATAGCGCAGTACTATATATATATATATATATATATGGGGGGGGGGGTTCTTCCAGTGTTATAGATCATGAAGGGGGAAAAAAATCAGCTCTTGTTAGTGTTACCAGCTTGTCCTATTCGTTCATACACCCCGTTATTGAAGAGCCGTCAGTTGTTCCCCTCCCTCCTCCTCCTCCCGCCCTCCCTTCGACCCGTTTATCCGCATTAATTGGCTGAGTTGATCTGACGGACAGGCTGAAAATCCGGTTTAATGACCCGCCACTGTGTGCATAATATGATTTCGCTGCCTGCCCTGGTCAAACAGAGCTCCAATTTCCATAATGATCTTAGAGCCGGATAGGGCCAGCTCAGTTGCTGGGGCAACATGGGAGAACGGTTCAGGAACGGAGGCGCTGAGGCTCAAAAGGGGGCTGTGGAGAGAGGGGTGTGTGTGTGTGTGTGTGTGTGTGTGAGAGGCAGTCAGTGTGCACGAGGTGCTGGGATGCAGCGTGTTTGTGAGATTTGTGAGTGTGTGAGACAGGCTGTGCATGATAGACTTTGTGTGTGATTGAGTGGGCACCTCTCAGGCTGACACGCCACACACCCCACTCCCCACTCCCATCTTCCTGACTCCACAGAGACTCGGAGCAGCAGGACAGGGTCAGCACCCTCCCACAATCCCACAGGGCAAACAGGCCGAGAAACGAGCGGAATGCGAAAGAAAAGGGTTTCTCTCCTGCCTCACCTGCTGGGCCATCTGCTCTGTCCTATAATCAATTTGTTCACCGCGTCGCTTTTCATCCGCCCTCTGACACACTCATCTCTCTCTCTCTCTCCCTCTGCCTCACATCCCCCATACTCTTTCTCTAGCCGCCACTGTTTTTCTCCCTCCCTCTCTCTTTTTTCAACCTTCCTCTTTATCCTCCATCCTTGTGTCCATAAGGCTCATTCCAGAGCGTGCATGTGGAATATGGGGGAAATTGGGAAACGATAATTGTTCAGCATTACCATCGTTTATCTCGCAGCCCCAAATCAGCATTAGCATATTTCAGCATCTTAATGAAATAATCTGTCTAGGTAATGAGGGAGAGCTGTGGAGATGATGCCAGATGCTCCTGTGCATTTCCTTCGATCTCTCTTTGCTTGCGTGCTTGCCCGCTCTCTCTCTCTTCTCTGTCTCTCTCTGTGTGTCTCTGAGACGCAGAGAGAAGAGATCTCCCACTCTTCCTCCAGCCAGATGGGCAGAAGGTGCGAGGCCTAGCCAGCCACATTTGACTCCTTTTGGAGAGGCACATTAGCCTTGGTGCATGTTTTGGACTGGGTTGATGTAATCCTGCAGTAGAGACTGTTATCATGGCTGATGATGCAACTTCTTGTCTGTCAGTTGAGATCCTCACAATTTGTCTTTAGGAGGTAAAACCAAGTTTCATCCATGTGTGCTTTAAAACTCTTTAATGTACTGTGTAGTAACGTAATTTTTTTCTCTTTATCTTTCAGACCGAGATTGCAAAGCGGCTCAATGCAATTCTTGCTCAAATCATGCCTTTTCTGTCACAAGAGGTAAACACAAGCTTCACTTTAAGCATCAGTCATACTTCCTTATGTCCTTAAAGTAACTCTGAAGATGTATTGTTAGCCATCATATATATTTTTCTTATTAATGTGGAATGTTTAATGTTAGTGTACCGTATGTAGAGTATTTCACAAAGATGGTACTGTTTCTTTATAATGTGATTTCCCTGTTCAAAACACACCCTCTGCCTAAAAATAAATTAATTAATTTAAAAAGTCACCCTCTTCCCTTGGACAGGAAATCAAGTAATGAAAACCCATTTGCATGCTGATTCCGATAGGCTCTTCTGTTTTGTGGTGTAATAACATCCTGTTGCTCGGTGCAGATTTCCCAATCAAATGTTCACCGTCCGTATTCTTTTCTTCCTAATGATTTAATCATTAACACTCATTTTAAACCGAGGGTGACTTTAACGATTGCTGACATCCATTTTTCTGAACGAGTTAAAAGCGTAATGCTAATGCCCAGCTCGTCCTTGCTGAAATGTTAATCGCTTTTTTTTTTTTCTTTCTTTCTCTCCTCCTCTCTTGCAGCACCAACAGCAGGTAGCGCAGGCTGTTGAGCGTGCTAAGCAAGTGACAATGACCGAGCTGAATGCCATCATCGGGGTACGTGGACTTCCCAATCTGCCTCTCACCGTGTGTATACCCCTCTTACTCCTTCATTTGGCCAAGGCTTGGGGTAAATCTGCACTGACCTTATCCTGAACCAAGAAAAAAAAAAAGGCTCCCAAGGCTGTTCGAGGTTTAATTAGCATCCTGTGTCTTTTAATGCTCGATGCTGGATCAGACTCTCATTTAATATGCCGGGGGATGTACCTCTCACACAGCAGGAATGATTTTAGTTTAATCTCATCAATTGAAATGCAGCAGCAGATGAGATCGTAGATCTTAGTTAATCCGTCATGGTCATAGTCCGGATTTCAGTGTCGTGCAGATTTGCCCTGGTCAGTAATGGTCTAATTATTATTTGAATTATTATTATTATTTTATTTATTTTGTTTGTAACATGTGATGTGATCTGATGTTTGGACACCATATTTTATTTCATCATTTTTCTCAGAATGTGTCCTCATGTGATATAGTTTACATTGTGGCACTGTTTACGACTCTGTGTGTGTGTTGAGAACAGGATTTTTGGAGCTATTCCAGATAACCTCATGTAGCTGCAGGGATAGAACACAGAACGCATAAGGTTTAAACAGGAAGTTGAATTTGCAGGAATTGACCAGTCTCAAATAAAATAAAAGTAAATAAATGATCAGGTGGTTAAAGGAACAGTCACTAATATAATGTTCAATTTTTCCTCCTATTCAAGATTCATTCGTCTGTCTGAATGTTAGTTTCAAGAGATAATATAAGTTTTATCAGTTGTTCGACTGATAAATTCTTTTATCTTCCATTAAAAGATAATCTTGCTGTTACCAAAGTGTCTTGGGGTGACCCATTTGCTTATAACCGTCATATCTCCAGTGATGAAATTATTTCAGAAATCTGAAGTATTTATTTCAGAAATATTCAGAAATATGGTCATGCTGAGATTCAATTGTGAAAACAAGGGGAAAAAATGAGACCATCTACACTACCAGTCAAAAGTTTGGACACCACCTAATTCCATACGTTTTCCTGATTTATTATTTATTTATTTTTCTACAGTGTAAAACAGTGCTGAAGGCGTCCAAAATATGCAGTAATCTCCTTTGAACTGTTGATATTGAGATGTGTCTGCTCTGTAAAGCCTTCATAACACCTCTAATCTGAGGTGCTGTTTGTTAAGTGGTGATTTATTTAAGACTGGTAACTCTTAATGAACTTCTCTACAGCAGAGACAAGTTTTGGTCTTGCTTTTCTGTATGTTTTCATGAGAGCCAGTTCCATCAAAAGCACTTGACAATACTGATTTTGCAAGCACTATTACAGAACAGATTACCTTCATGGCTTGAAATAACAACTGAAGTTATTGTTAATATTCAATTATGGATTCTATTTTTGTGCCCAAAGTTTTGACTGGTACTGGACATTTATATTAGATTAACTCCCCCCCCCCCCCCCCCCTTTTTTTTTTTAAATCTCCATTAGCATGATGGAAAACGACATTCGACATTGATCGTCATCATCTATATTCGGATAAAATATAAATCTCCTATTTATATTTCTTCAAACAGATAGTTTGAAGACCCTGTGTGAAAATGAAATTTTTTTTTTTTTTTTTTGTGGTGGTTATAAATATCTCCCTGCTTTCCTTTTTGACACAATGAGATGATTGAAAGCTGTGGGTGAGTGATGCGAAAACAACGCCGACTTCCCCAAGCCATTGACCTTTAAAGTTACCAGCCACCTTGTGCGGCTTTCGTTTCTTTCAGCTTTAGTCTATTTTAGGGTTATGTTGATGATGGTGGTGAGTAGTGAGGGGTGTAGTAGGAGGTTAGAGTGAATGACCCTTCGTGATTAGTCCAGCTCGGGGGCAGGACAGCCCATGAGGCCTCTCTGAGCCAGGCCCAGGCCAGCTCAAGCCAGATATCGGAATTCAATTAAAGCAAATGAGCCAAGACTCTGACCCCTATTTTAAAGGTAATTGCTTCCTCCAGTCCAGCTGAATGCAACTGTCCCCAGGACCGTGCCATTTAGCAGACTGCTATTCAGTAGAGCAGTCTGGGGGGATATAGGCGGTGTAGGGGGGGCGGGGGTGTTGTTTAGGGGTGTGTGTGTGTGTGTGTGAGAGCAGTTTAATGCAACTGCTCACACACACTTGTCCTCAGTGTCTCCTTGTTATCGTGATGTTTGGAAAATAGTAGGAGGCAGTCAGGCAGACACATGGTACACACACATTAATGTGCACATGCGCACACGCGCGCACACACATGGTGGTTGCAAAAACAAGCTTTTATATGTTGAATAAAGAGATGGCAAAAGATCAATCTGTGCCCTGGCAATGAGTAGGAGGGATACAGGAGGGGGTGCGGGTGTGAGGGGTGGTGGGGTGGCGGCAATGGGGTCATTAAAGATTCACTGGTAATCGGGAGCCAGCAGCGTTTGGCGCAAACACGCGCACACACACTCGCACTCTCATTGAGGTGAGGGTGAGACTGAGGGAGGGAGGAGGTGTAAGGAAGCATGGAATAGAAAAATTGAAAGGGAAGTGGAGAGGAAAGCAGGAGGCAGCAGGCATGGAGATACAGCGAAGGAATGAAAGAGAGGAAATAAGGGTTCAGTTTGTTTTCTGCGATTATTCCAGAAGGTTCCACTCGAAGTGCAGTTAGAGATGTAACAGAAAGCTGTCTGTCCGCATAGCCACTTCCACTCTCCTGATAGTACCCTGGCACTTATTTTAATGGGTTTTGCCATTTAAGGGGTGAAGACGTCAGAACTGTAATTTTTCCATATGCTTTCTAGCAGCTTCAGGCTTTTTTTTTTTTTAAAGGAGAATTAATTGAGGTATACATGGGTCTCAGTTGTTTTGCATGCATGGGCTCCTTTAACTGTTAATAAATCGAAAGCATCCCATTTTGAATGCGACTGTTCGTTTAGCGATCCAGGACATTGAAACTGCTAAGTAAATAACATTTGTTTCATCCCATTACATTGGTACCTGATGTATGCAACCTCTTGACAAGTGAACACTCGGTTCTCGAAGTTGATGTTTTGGAAACTGCAAAAATGATCAAGTGTAAGATTCTGAGCGACTCTGACATGAAATTGTGATGGATAGACTGGATCAGAGCAACTCTAAAACTGTAGCTCTTGTGCTGTATTCCTGGTCTGCAGTAGTTGGTATCTACCAAAAGTCATCCAAGGAAAGGACATCACCTGGATCTGCGACAGGATCATGGCTCACTGATGCATGTATGGATTGAAGGCCCAGATGCGCGTGTTTAATCGAGGAAGAAATGACGCCAGAATGCATTATTGGATGACTGTGATGCTCTGGGCAATGTTCTGCTGAGTTCTGGCTTTCACATGAATGTTACTTTGACACCTACCACCTGCCTAAACAATTCTGCTGACCAAGTACCACCCCTTCCTGGAAATGGTGTTCACGGTGTCTTCTTCCAGCTGGATAATGCACCCTGACGCGCTGCAAAAACGGTTCAGGAATCGGTTTAGAAACATGAGTTCAAGGTGTCGCCTCGGCCTCCAGATCGACTCCAGGACTCAATCCGGCCGAGCTTCTGTGGGATTTGACTTGCAGGACTTGGAGTATCTGCTACCGACCGCTTGGCGTGAGATACAACAGCGTGCCTTCGGAGGTCTAGGGGAGGTCAGATCTGATTTGATTGCACACCGGGGACGTACTCAATATTACACAGATGGTTTTAGTGTTATGGGTGATCTGTGTAACTGCTTTTGCTGCGATAGAGCTATTTGTTTTTCCGAAGACAAAACGTGCGCACGGGTGGATGTTTGTTATTTATAGCCCACCATTATTGAATGGTTGGAAGTTTGGATTAAGCCCCTTTTCTATAACTGGCCTGTTAAACAGGTTGGTAACTTGAAGAACTTGGTGATGAATAGAATACTTTGTTAAGCATGGGTTTTGATGCTAAGCTTCGTAAAAGACCTCTAATCCAGACTTCTGTTTGCTCTTTGGGTTAAAGGGTGACGAGAAATGGCTCAAGCTGTGACTTTGGGTTGGAGCATGCTTTTCTTTAGATTTCATAAAGGGGTAAAGTTGTTCATTTTCTGAGTAGAATTTCAATGCTTTGAGTGACGGCAAGAAATTATAGTTAGAGGCTCAATAAAGAACGCCAAGTTAAAGGTATTTTGGTGTGTTGGTATTTTCCCCTTAATAATTAATTAAATCTCAAAGTGTTGGTTTACTCAGATATGTTTTCTGTTCATGCCTGTGCTAGTTTTTTTTTTTCTTCTTCTTCTTCTTTTTTGCCTTAACTATATCATTAACATTTGTTAAACACTGCAGGCATATTTACACATGGGCGTAGCTTCTATGCTCTTGCGCACCCATGCTCTTGCGCGCGCGTGCGCACACACACACACACACACACACACACACACACACACACACACGTACACGCACACCTGTTTGAACAGACAGTCTGCCGCAGTGGTTATCTATTCTAGCCAAAGTAAATGGTAATCTTTACTCTTATCACTCAACACGTCCCCCATATGCAAAGCAGCGCAGGTTGTGTTATTGCCGTGGTCTTTGTTATAATGAGGAACCCCCGCGCTCCCTTTGCATGCTGTTGCTGCAGATTTGGGTTTCAAATTCGGATTTCCATAGAAGCCTACAAGCCGAATCGAGTCTCTCTGATAACGCAGCCCTGCGTTTTACATACGATGGGCAGTAAGGTGGGAAGCTTCATCTCAGGGTGAGGTGTGTCACATGAACAATAATTAAACAGTAGCATGTGTTTTGTGTGGTATATGACCACTGTAATGCCGCATCATGTTGCATAGAGATGTTTTTTGTTTTTATAGTAACAAAGTATAAGGTATTGTACATTACTTTACCCAGGGTTATTGAAGTGTAGAGCGTAATGACATCACGTATTTGCACGACTAACGCAGTGTGTATTGTTTTAATTGGCCGTGTAGAGTTAAATCGCGAATGAAACCTTTACACGAATAACAAATGTTATTTAATGTTTGGAACCCACGATTTGATTCAATGACGAGATGTGATTTACAAAACAAATTATTATAATGATAATTATACACCTTAATGTATAATGATAAACCTAGTAGACAAGATAAATCATAATACATAATTAACACCATGCCTTTTTATACATGTATAATATAAAGAATACTGAGTATTGATCAGAAAGGTTCGACATTTTCAGTTGCGTAACACACAAACCCTAACACTCGAGAGAGAATCGTGAGTCGGTTCTGAATGTCTGCGTGTCTTTTTCGTCCTCCACAGCAACAGGCCCATGCTGTCTATCCCACTCTGATGGTCAGTGTGTTGAGCAGACGAGTGTGTGCATGTACAGCAGGAGGCTCGGTCTGGTTGAGACGCCGCTCTAACAGTTGCTTTCTCCGTTCGTGAACTTGCGTGTTAAGAGTTTGAGGATGGTACTGGCTTAACTCACGACTGATGTTAATGTAACGACTGAACCGGCTTGCGTTCTTGCTGCTTCCCTGTGTGTGTGAGCGTGTGCACAAGATCTTTATTAGCCTTAATTCTGTCACACGGCATGGTTTGAGGATTATTTCTTTATTTCGCGATGTGTCTCTCCGGAGGGAGGCGATGCATCTGTAATGAGGCAGTTTTATGATTCTTATGGTGCAGAACTCATTAACAACTCCCACCGCACAAGAGTTGTCCTCTCTCTCTCTCCCTCTCTCTCACTTTCTCTTTGTCTTCTCTGTTCTTTTTTTCTCTCCCCGTCATTACCTCTCTCCTTCTCAGCTGTAAATGGGGACTATTTAGTTCCGGCCACATTATTGATGACTGAATTAACAAGAACACAACGTAACAGCTAATTGCCCGTTGTTAAATAGGCGTGTCGAGGAGTTTAGACCTGTTTTATTTCTTTCTCTCTCTCTATCTGCACCTGCCTTCTAGCAGAGTTTGTTGATTTTCTCGTTCGCACACCTAATTCAGTGATTCAATTCATCAGTTAATTATGGGTTTGAGTCGTTTTTGAAACAATGTACTGCCTTTACGTGGGGATGATTTCTCATTTCTACCTCAATGCTCAGATGTTTTTGGTGTGTGTGTGTGTGTGTGTATTGACATGATTTGCACTCTATAACATACTTTATTGACTGTTCAGCTGATGTATCGCTAACAGCGGATGCTAGGAGACAGCGCTCCTGGACATGTTCTCGCGAATCCATTTTCCACCGACAAGGTGCTCCAGCCTGAACCTGGAACCGAGTCTAAGGGCTCGGAAACGGTGTTGTTTTTGTCACCATGGCAACGGGGTATTTTTATCCCCCGCATGTAAAAAGACACGAAGCGTGTAGCGGATTTGAAAGATTATCGATGTAACAAAAATGCAGAAGTTCAAGCAAGCGTAAACCAGCGTTAAGGTGAATTTTAACTAAAGGGAGTAATAAATATGATGAGCTAATGTAGGAATTTAAGCTTGTAGCAGTTTTTTTTTTTTTTCCCTTTTTTAATAAATTTCCAGCGTTATGATCTGAATTCTTCAATTTGCACCTTGTGGATGGAAAGCAGGTTCAAATCTGAAGACTAACTCAAGTGTCATGGTGCGTGTTTGCGCATGTGCGCGGACACGTACGCTTCTCTAGCATTTGTTGTCTCTGTACGTTTTCCCAGCGACCCACTTGGACTTCTCTCTGTGTTTGTGTTGTGTGTGTTTTGCCCTTTCCCACAGCAGCAGCAGCTCCAGGCCCAGCACCTTTCCCACGCGGCACACGGGCCACCCGTCCAGCTGCCGCCTCACCCCTCCAGCCTGCAGCCCCCCGGCCTCCCCCCAGTCACGGGCTCCGGATCCGGTCTGCTCGCACTCGGGGCGCTGGGAAGTCAGGCCCACTTACCGGTCAAAGACGAGAAGAATCATCACGATCTGGAGCACAGAGGTATTTACACACACATGTAGACATTATTGTTCATTATTAGGTAGAAATGTTGAATTTGACTCTCTCTCTAAATAAAATGTAAAGTATATTTGTACTGTTTTTAATTTTTTTTTTGTCTTCTCTTCACTTTTGCCTCGTGCGATCTCATCTTCCTCTTCCTTCACCGGCGCAAACACAGACCGGGAGTCGAGCACGGTGAGTGTGACGAGGGCATCTGCTTGACATTGACATTGCTGACGGCCTCTCCTCGCGTGGTATTGGAGAGCCGAGCCGCATTACTGCACGCTAAGCCCTTTTAAATAAAGTAATGAAAAGGAAATGGAGTCGGGGGTTTAATCCTGCGCCGCCTTTAATGCAGGTGAAAAATGAGCGACGGCACAGGCCAGGGATTAGCAGCTCTATAATTTCATCACAATTAAAAAAGACTTTGACTCCGTGTCTTAAAGGATTTGTCCTCTGCACTGCCTCTTGTTCGAGCCTTTCCCTGTCTCGGTGCGTCTCTAGACTCGCAGGACGTTCCAGCTTTCATTCAGGCTTCATTTGTTTTCCGTCTCATCAGACCGGGGAAGGTTTGCAGCCCCCGAGGCAGCTTCATCTTTCTCTTTATTGTCTGATCCCTCTGTTCTGTATCAAATGCCCACTTGTATTCTCTTTGTCCAGTATGCTGGCTATGAGTGTGTGTGTGTGTGTCTGTGTGTGTGTGTGTAATTGGCAAGCAGCTTGAATGGGTGCAGTCATGTCTGCAGAAATCAGAGCCTGTTGCTGATTAGCGCTTAGCGCCGCAGTGGCCATTCCGCTCCGCGCCTTCCTGTTGTCACGGGTCATCTGATAGGCCGTCCCAGCTTCACTTATTGAGTGATGTTAAGCCGGCCTTAAAAGGGCAGCCAATTAAACCTGCTGTGGGGCACCAGACATATACACACACACACACACACACACTCTCTCTCCCTCTCTCATAGTTCCTCCTCCCTGTCGTGTCATGTTGTCAGTGCTGTCTAGATTTATTTATTATTTTTGGATTAAGATGGGATTGAGACAAGAGACGTAGGCTTGCACTGACAAAGACTACATTGAGGTGTGGTGTGGCATGGCCGGGCTTCGTCTGGCACCAGTGCCTGGCATCTCTTTGTTTCATCTCCAGGCAGGAGGAGAATTCTTTCTGTCTGGAGGACACTTCCCATAGCCTGACCACATCCTCCTTTTCATCCCTCCTCTTTCTCTCTCTTTCACTTGCTCACTCTTTCTGGATGAATAGGGCCTAGTGAGAGCCTGGCCTTGGCATATGTGCCCTGGCAGCACCTCTCTCTGGTTTGGGTTGGATGCCATCCTGTTCAGGCATGCCCACAGCCAGTGGCACCGAGTGCCCAGCCAATATGGCTGCCAATTCTCTTTTGCTTGTTTTTTTCCCTTCTTTTCTCTTCCCACCCATCGTATAGTTTTGATTCATTACTAAGCCTTTCTGTTTTGCCATCTCTCTCTCTCTCTCTTTTTCTCATATACACACACAAAACCAGTCTCTAAGTACCTCATTCAGTTTTCCTCCTCCCTGTACACCCACTCTGTCTTCCTCACTCCTTTCCTGTCTCTTTTTTTGTGGTGGAAAACCCACCAAGAGCAATAAAGCGAGTGAGTGGTCTTGGCAAAAGGCCAAACAGCATGGGTAAGATGAAAACTCAGTCTCTCTCTCTTTTCCTGCTGTGCCCTTGTTCAGCCCTGCTGAATGTAGAGAGAGGTTAACTGTTGGCTTGTGTTTGGCTTGGGGAAACAGGAGGAGAGGAAAACAAGCTGTCCTCTGGCTGGTTAACTCTCAGGGAGGGAGGCTGTTGATTTCTGGTCAGCTTGTTTACGTTTCGCTCGGTTGCCCCTCCTCCTAGCCCCCCCGTCCATCCCATCATGCCGCCGTATCCGTGCTGTCAGGATCGCTTCCCTCCTGCCTCACTGTCCACTTGGCGTGTCGTGCCTGGCCGAGGCTGCGTGCCTACAGGGTTGGCGCAGAGCATCCGAAGCATAGTGCCCCTCGACCCGCTCCTGTCTTCAGCCCCGAGTTTGTTCAGCTGTCCTTCCTGCTTCGCATCAGTGAGCCTGGACGCCCCTGAGCTCCTCTCCGGCTGCCAGTCCAGCGCCGATGTAACACGGCATGGAGCTTAACCCTCTGCTCCGGCAGTGTTTACTTTCGACAAGGGCTGGATTTACACACGCATACGTCCCAGTGGCCTCGAGTTACCTCTGATATTTGTGTTAGGGTTATTTAGAGCTCCGTCCATCCCTCCAGGTTTTACCTGCGCGGCTACAGAGAGGTTCTTTTACGGATGTACGGATGTTCTCAAGCCTCTGACTGATGTTCAGCAGCACCAAGGGATTAAAACAGTCATTAAATGTCATAACTCTAATCTATGCAGCAGTGGGTGGCATTATGATATCATAGGTACTCAGCAATAGATGTTCTAGGTTAACATGTTTTAAATCAAATTAGTCATAATACGTTGATTAATTTTCTGTAACAGAAGCTCTGACCGTCGTGTCAGCTGTATTTCACTTGATTAATTTATATTCCACAGCATTAAACGTCCAAATAGGTTTTAAAGAAATTACATGTTGTTCCTTAATAAATTTAAAATGTTTAACTGCTTAGCTATAAAAGAAATAAAACGCATCCAAATATGCTGTTAGTATAAGAAAATAAATTGTTACTGTAGCGCAAAAAAAAAAAAAAAACGGTTGTAGATTATTTTTCTGAAACTTTCAGAAGTGTGTCACAATATCGATATCATATTTTAATGTTCCACCAGGTGGTCCAAACTCTCAGAATGGTCATCCGCTTAATTTTTTTTTAGCTATTTTTAAGCAATAAAGAAAACTACATTGGTCATGTCCTTAGCAAACGTCCTGACCGTTTTCTGTTCCCTCGTCCCCGCAGAATAACTCGGTGTCGCCGTCGGACAGCCTGAGAGCCAGCGAGAAACACAGGGCCTCGTCCGATTACAGCTTGGATCCAAAGAAACGCAAAATGGAGGAGAAGGACAACTTGAGATACGTAAGTGCACATGCTGGCAGCGCTGGTGTTTTAAAGTCTTTCCTTTAAAGATTTTGGAATTTAGGGAAAAACTCTTCTCAGGTTTCTGAGGCTGTTTAAAAAAAAAAAAAAAAAAAGTGGACTACCAACAACCGGATGTTCAGCATTCCAACCTAAATCATTCACTATACCTTTTAATGGCTTTTGGTTGTTTTCCATGCTTGTATACACTGATCAGCCGCAACACTTAATGTTACTCCGGTGACCTACCGGCGGTGTTATCAGTTATATACCAGTACACTGCTGACAGGATCATCGGCACTCAAGGTCCGATCCCACAGGGAAGCAAATGTAGCACAGATTCACCAAAAAGAAGAAAAAAAAAGGTTAACTCTTCCTGTGATAGAAAGGCACCAGAATACTCAGTGCATAATAGCCTGCTGCAATACACCGGGCTAAAAAAGTCTGATCTGCGGCCAGACGTCATGTGGAGTAAGCCAATACTGGGCTTAATGTTTACTGTTTTAATGATATGGCTGATTACTGTATACTTCCTCTATTAATCCTTTCCTTAAACAACATTTTTTTTTTTCCTTTCTGTTTTTGTTTTTTGGCTGTAGGACAGCGACGGTGACAAAAGCGATGATCTGGTGGTCGACGTTTCCAATGAGGTTTGTAAATCACTCGCACTTATATGACGTTGGTTGCGGGTTTCCCTAAATCACAACACGAACCAGACTCCTACAATAATGTCCTACAACCACATTCAGAAACACATTTCTGAATGTTTATCCTGATATCTTTATGTTTAGCGATTAAAAGACAGTGAGCGTCCTCACTTTCATCACTCGCGCCTATCTAGTTAGTGATCATTAAAAAATATAGCGTTGGTGTGAAAAGTGGAGTTGAAAAAGTTCAACAGAAATGTTAGCCAAGCGCTTATCGTGTGTGCTTTCTCTCTACAGGACCCACCCACTCCGAGGGGCAGCCCCTCTCACTCTCCCCCAGAGAACGGCCTGGACAAAGCCCGTGTGCTAAAGAAAGACGCCCCGAACAGTCCAGCCTCTGTGGCTTCATCTGGGAGCACGCCGTCTTCCAAAGCCAAGGATCACGCTCATGTAAGAGCCAAGCCTTGACCCCCTTCGTCCCTGCTGTCTCTACGCCAGCTCTTTGTTATTGCAGTGACATCATGGAGATAACGGCCTCGCCGTTTCTCCGCATATAAACCAGCCGAGTAAAGAGATTAAAAAGAGAGCGCAAAGATAAAGTGGCTTTTCCTTCTTCTCTTCCTGTCTGGATGGTGCAGGAGCGTCGATTTAATCCAGATTATAATAAGCTGTCAAGATTTGATTGGATTAGCAAGAGAGAGCTCCGTGATCATCTGTGGATTTGTGCTTTTGCAGTTTTTAGCTTGGCTGTCTTGTAATTCTCGGCTGCTGATTTGTTTAGAATGATAAATCCTCGACGCCGGGCCTGAAGTCCAACACTCCCACCCCACGCAATGACGCACCCACCCCGGGAACCAGCAGCACCCCAGGACTCAGGCCCATCCCAGGGCCCAAACCTCTTGGCATGGAGGTGTTGGGTAAGAACACACACACACACACACACTTGTACATAAAATTGTTTACTTTTGTGTGCGCATGTGTTTGTCTGTGCGCTATGATAATTTTTGAAACAAATTGCCAAAACAGAGCCTGTGATGTGCTGCTCTATGCTTCACTAAAACTTTGTTATGCAAATGTGCCTCGTTGCACTCCGGCAAACCAAATGACGGTATTAAAATGTTTGTGCAGCTCCTGCGCTGCGGACTCCTCTGTCCTACGCCGCTCCATTTGCGATGATGGGTCACCACCCAGAGATGAACGGCTCGCTCTCCAGTACAGGTGTCTACGGCCTCATCTCGCCTCAGATGAGCGCAGCGGCCACGGCGGCAGCTTACGGTCGACCGCCCATGGTGAGATCCCTCCCCCTCTCTCCTATCACCACCTGCGTCTCCCGGTCACATAATCTTCCTTTAAATATCACCTTGGTGTGTGTGTGTGCGCTGCTTCACTTGATCTTTTGAACTGGGTGTGACGGGCTTAGTGCAGAGAAGTGCTGCCTGCATGTTTTCACAAGCCTTCCTGTAGTGAAGAGAAGAGGGTTAGTGTGGAGATACAAGCTGTGGTACGCTAAGCTGTGGTACACTGTGCTCTGGTATTCAGTTGTGCGCACGTTTTGTTTTCACAGCCTGGATTTGATCCACATCCTCACATGAGGGCTCCAGGGCTCCCAACCGGCCTGACGTCCATCTCTGGAGGAAAACCGTAAGTGCCGAGTCTGTCGATGTTTTGTTGCGTAGATGTGCATGAATTAGCTAACAGTTCATGTTGGAACATTTAGAGGGCGGAGCCTAGTGGGTTTTAAATCGTCACTAGTATAAATGTAGTGTAGAACATTAGTTTGTAGTTAAAAAACTGAATTTCAAGTACAGCTGCTCAAGTCAAACGCTACAGTGCTTTCTTTTCTTTTTTTAAATTAATATATATATATATATACACACATGCATACAAGGGGCGTTCAAGTCAAACCAAGACTTGTGATGAAAGTTCTTGTCAATTAAAGTGTAAAAAAGACCGCTTAGATTCTTAGCTGGAGTAAAACATTTGAATGGTGCCGTACATCCATGAATGACGATCCGGGCCGTGGTGAGTCAGAACCCAATCCAATGCAATGCAGTGAAACGCAGATGACTTGTGGCCAGCTTGTTGAAGAGACGCAGGTGGGGTCCGTACACACAATTGTTCAACACCACTAGGCTGCTACATTCAGTGTACTAGCCTGACCTCACTCTTTCCACATGTTTGGCCCATTAAAGGATTTCCTGGGAGGCCAGTGTTTAATGGATCCAGCATCCTGCGAAAACTTCCTACCTTCATGGTATCCGAGCACTAATGAAACACTGAGAAGTGTTGCAGGGGATTCTATATAGAGAAATAAAGAGAGTTTTGCTTATAACTGTAATGTTATTTTCTGCATTCCAAAGTCCCGGTTTGACTTGAACGCCCATCATTCTGTGTCCTAAAGCATACCGCTTATTATAGACACAAAGCAACATTAAAGAAATTATTATTGGACACTTAGGTTGCTACAGTTGGGTTTAAATTGAGAACAAACTGTGCACGTTTATTTCACTAAACTATTTTTCTTCTGACTTTCTGTTCCGAACAGAGCGTACTCGTTCCACGTCAGTGCAGACGGTCAGATGCAGCCCGTCCCTTTTCCTCCAGATGCGCTGATCGGCCCAGGAATCCCCCGCCACGCACGCCAGATTAACACACTAAGCCATGGCGAGGTGGTCTGTGCGGTCACCATCAGCAACCCAACACGCCACGTTTACACAGGTGGAAAGGGATGTGTCAAGATCTGGGACATCAGCCAGCCTGGCAGCAAGAGCCCCGTGTCCCAACTGGACTGCCTGGTAATGACCCTGGGGCTTTTTGGTTAAGCTTCGAGTTCGCTACTTGAAAAATGACGTATAGCAAACATTTACTTAGCACTAGTCGCTAGTCAAAAGACTGACTCTGCAGGTACCGCGTACATAGATTTATTAGAATTATGCAAACCTGTGGGTGAAAGCTGGCGAGCAAGGTCAACTGTGATGCTTTTAATAATTCCTCATTTGTAAACCCTAACCAGTGAGTTGTTCCTGTAGGGCTGAACAATCCCAGTACTTCCCATCTGCACCTTTGTGGTTATTGGCATAGCAGGCTGGGAGTTTTAAACAGAAGGCTGTCAATCAGCCTTAGCCAGTAAAAATATTCATCAGAATTGGTCTAATGAGCTGCTGCTGTCATTTTGAATAATTTGCTTTCTTTTATTCATTTAATTTAATCATCATTATCAGTGTTACTGGGTATTTAGTGCAAGTTTGGGATCTTACCATCAATTTCAATAGTTTTTCCTCTTGGCTGTCTAAAGCTGTCTGTTCCTAATAAAGTCTTGGCAATCTGTTTTATATCTATACATAAACTAATCTTTTAACTCTTAAAAGTTGCACAGTTGATCCTACGGAAAATCTTTCTCAAATGATTATTGCGATATGGTTCATGAATTTAATTGATGCTTGATTTGAGGTTAAAGTTTTCTGTTATGTTAGTATTTCTCCACAGCGAAGAGAAAGGTGTGGTGGGAGGGGGGCTGAAAGGACAGTGTGGATGTGATGAGCTGTTCAGTGGCTATCATAAAGTGATTTAATTTGTCTGAAAGCTCCCGGTTATCGATCCGGCCCTGCCAGTGATCCAGGCTTCTGTTAATCTGAAAATGTGCTGCATCCTCTCTGGAACTCCAACTAGAAACCTTTTAAAAGATACCCACCACCACCACAACCGCCCCCGCTTGCATGCATTTAGCTCCAAGCTCTTATCAGGCTTTTCTCCTTCTCCAATAACCTTCATAATCACCATGCTGAAAGGAAAAGGCTGCGGAAAGAAAGGCTGCTTGCTCTCTTGAAACCGTGGCATTTTGTTTTCGCTTCTTGCAAAGCACCGATTATTACAGGGAGTCGAGAAGGAGATGCATTACAAAAGACTGGGCGGGGAAAATTACATTAGATTACATGGTGTTCCCGGAATATTCGTGAAGAAATTTCCTTAGGGTACTTGAACAATTGCGTTTTTATAAACTAGCACTTTTTGACTCGCATTGTTCTCAGTGTCTCTCTCGTTTTCTCTCGCCGTCTTTAGAACAGAGATAATTACATTCGCTCGTGTAAGCTGCTCCCAGACGGCCGCACACTGATCGTGGGTGGCGAGGCCAGCACTCTGACCATTTGGGACCTGGCCTCTCAGACGCCGCGCATCAAGGCTGAGCTGACCTCGTCGGCCCCGGCCTGCTACGCTCTGGCCATCAGCCCTGACGCCAAGGTCTGCTTCTCCTGCTGCAGTGACGGAAATATCGCCGTGTGGGACTTGCACAACCAGACCCTCGTCAGGTGAGGATGGTGTTTTAGTGGCAAATCGTAGTAGTGTTGTGTCGCTGTTGTGCGCATGTAAATCACCTGTAGTCAGTACACAAAGTGTAAAATCCTTTTGTTTTGCTCCTGGTTCTTCAGGCAGTTCCAGGGTCACACAGATGGCGCAAGTTGTATAGACATCTCTCATGACGGCACCAAGCTGTGGACGGGTGGCCTGGACAACACAGTCCGTTCCTGGGACCTGAGAGAGGGACGACAGCTCCAGCAGCATGACTTCACCTCACAGGTAAGACTCATTAACCTCTCGTTAATCATGTAATCGTGACGTAACTTGACAGAAAACGTCAGTTTTTAGACAATTATGACCGATTATTGTGCTCAGGGCACGCTCTGTCGACTCTGTGAAAGCCAGACTTCTAGTCTTCATTAGAGAGTAATTTTAGCAACATGTCTAGTATTTTACCGGCCCATAGACATTTCTCATTCCTCAATTAGTGCAGTCAGTTGTTTTTTTCTTTTATTGTGCAAGACAGTTCTGAAGTACATAACCAGAACAGTTTACTCCCGAGTGTGACTGTATGTTGTGCTGTCCAGGCAGCGGCGTGTGAGAGAGTAACCACTTCTGACATCTCTTTTGCAGATCTTCTCTCTGGGCTACTGTCCGACTGGTGAGTGGTTGGCTGTAGGGATGGAGAGCAGCAACGTGGAGGTTCTCCACCACACCAAACCAGACAAATACCAGCTACACCTGCATGAGAGCTGTGTTCTCTCCCTCAAATTTGCCTACTGTGGTAAGGCATCTGATTATACCCTTTTTTTTTTTTTAAAGAGTCTTTTTTTTTTTTTTCAGTTTTGTTTTCTGTTGATTGCATTTTTGCATGCACTAAGCTGCTCTGCTAGGCTGTTCACAAAACAAGCTGGTGCTTTGAATGGAAATGCCTCCATCACCTTGCTTCTGTCCTTGGCCATTCGAGTGTTTCCTTTCAGAGCAGCGAGTGTATGCGTATGTTCACTCTCTCCCTGCTCTAACTCTTGATGTTTCCGCTCTGAAGGTAAATGGTTTGTGAGCACAGGGAAGGACAATCTGCTGAATGCCTGGAGGACGCCGTACGGCGCCAGCATTTTCCAGGTACGTGACTCAATAACTGACTCGCTCTCATTCCGCATCGCAGTGTGGCCCCCGATGGGACCGAGATTGATGTGTTCTTTAGCAGAAGCCGTGCAGGCTGGGATGGTAATTTCAAAGCTTTTAACTCACTGACTGGGAAGAGCGTAGGGCGACGATGTGCATGAAGCAAGAGGTCGAAGAACCTTCGCGCGAGATTGACGCGTTTGAAATGCCACAAGAACGGAAGCTTCTATATTTAAGAAACAAAAGAGCGTTGTTGTTATTATTTATACCGGAGTGCTTTTGTCGTGTTTCGTTGGTCAGAAGGTGCTGGTTAACAGCAGCATTGATCGAATTACGAACAAATCACAGGTTTACAGTAACAATCAAAAGTTTGGACATGTATTATATAATGTTTTTGTCAACACTATATTTATAGTGAAGATATTGAAATGATAACAGAACAATTAGGGAATTATGTAATCAACAATGTGTTAAATAGATCAAAATATTTTATAGTTTCGATTGTCCAAAGTTGCCACTGTTTGCTTTGACAACAGCTTTGCACACTCTTTGCATTCTCTGTCAGCCTCATGAGGTAATCACCACCCAGAGGTGTTGGCTGCTATTCCTTCAATCTGCGGTCCAACTCATTTTAAACCATCTCAGTTTAATTTAGATTGGGTGATTAGGGAGGCCAAGTCATCTGATTCAGAACTCCATCACTCCCCATCTTGGACACAGCCTAGACCTAGAGGTGTGTTTGGGGTCATTGTCATGTTGGACAACAAATGATGGTCCCACTAAGTGCAAACCAGATGGGATGGTATGTCGCTGCAAAATGCTGTGGTAGCCGTGCTGGTTAAGTGTGCCAGTCACCAACAGTGTCACCAGAAAAGCTCCCCCATGCCATGAGAACCACACACGGAGGAACTGTCTGTTTATCCTCTCTATATCTAATAAAAACATGGCAGTTACAGCCGAAAATCTCACATTTGGACCAAAGGAGAGTTTTCCACTGATATTAATATCTGTTCCTCGTGGTGGTGGTTTTTTTTCCTGGCCCAAGAAAAACTCAACTGCTGGTTGTTGTTCTGAAGTAACGGTCTCTTTGCCCGCAATTCAACCGTGACTCTCAGTCGCATCTGAACAGTGGATGTTGAAATATGTTTGCCGCTTGAACTCTGAGAAGCATTTACAGTATGTGGGCTCTAATCTGAGGTGCTGTAAACCTGCAGTTTCTGAGGCCTGACATTCTCATAAACTTATCCTTTGCAACACAGGTAGCTCTTGGGCTTTTTTCCTGGTCAAGAAAGAGTGAAATTCCGACATTCATGAAGTGAAAACCTTTTCAATTTACTACCTCGTGTAACTAATGGGAGAATCCCATGAGTGTGCCAAGCTGGTATCAATGCTGAATGTACTTTGGACAATCTACAACATATATTCTGGGTCATTTACCACTTTTTTTTTTTTTTGGTTACAGTTCCATATGTGTTCTTTAAAAGTTTGGATGTCCTCAGTATAATGTACAATGTTGAAAATGGAAGAAAAAAAAAAGAGAAACCACTGATGGAGAAGGCGTGTCCAAACTTTTGACTGGAAGTGTATTTTAGTGCTCATGTTGAGGTTTTTTTTTTTTTTTTTTTTTCCCCCAGTAGTAATTATAATTGTTGGCAAAGTGCTGTAGTATAAGAGGAATAAACACTTTGGGACATGGAATTATTGGACAATGATTAATCTCCTCTTTGACAAGTCTATGGTTGTTTTTTCTGTGTCATGTTTTTATTCTTTGCTTTAATAATTTTGTTTCAAAATAAGTTCTGGCTAAGTCAGTATTTGATGAGTTTCTTGATCAGGATGATGGTAACACCTTTTTATTTCCTTTTCTTTTACCAGTCTAAGGAGTCCTCATCTGTCCTGAGCTGTGACATCTCTGCTGATGACAAATACATCGTTACAGGATCTGGTGACAAGAAAGCCACAGTGTATGAAGTCATCTACTAGGCTTTCCACTAAATCCAAGGACCTGTGACTAGAGCTTATTTTGAGCTCATTAACAGTTGAACCGGAGTGTGATCCCTTACCCTTGGCCTCCAAAGAACTCCAAGATACAAAACCATGCTGGGGTTCGATTTCAACTGGGAAATCGAAATAAGTGATGTTTTTTGATCCTTTTTTTTTGTGATACTGGACTCGTCTGCTACAGGACCTTTTGGAGAGACCGCTCCAAAAAATCTGAGGACCGCTCCCGGATAGCACTGAAGTCCGTTTTGGCCTGCCTTTTTACATTCAGTCTGGTTATGAGGTGTGTGTGTGTGCGTGTGTGTGCGTGTGTGTGCGTGTGTGTGCGTGTGTGTGCGTGTGTGTATGCGTGTGTATGCGTGTGTATGTGTGTGTGTGTGTAAAGATTCCATCAGTTAAGTCTTTTCTTTTCTTGCTTTGTTTTATTGAAAAGCAACTGATCTGTGATGCAACATGAAGCAGTGCTTCATTTTTAGCCTCCTGCTCCCTGGGCGATTTGTGAAAAGTGTATATATGGAGTAATAAAAACATTTTATAAATATATATGATTATATGTACATATATATATATTTCCTTGTCCTTGTATACTTGTGATGGGTTTTCTTTGTCCTCATGTCCTCGATGCTTGATAAAACTGTAGAATAGGACCTGCTTTTTTTTTTTTTTTTAAAGGTGGATTTGTTTTTTTTTGTAAGCAGACTCTCTGGGTTGTCAATTAAACTGCCCACTTCTGGACGGACATGGTGTTGAACACGGACCTTTTAAAAAGCTTGGCTGGATTGTTTCGGACGTTTAAGGTATGCCGCAGCTATGGATAATCCATTTTGGACATGGTAGTTTCACGGACAATGCCCAATAGCTTTTAGACTCTGAAGTCCTGAAGAGAGAGACGGAGACGGAGAGCACCAAGAGGAGTGTGGCGAGATGTTTGTAAATTAAAACCAATATTAAACTTGGACAGTTAACTAACTGTACTCATTGTCTGTTCCTTTGGCCTCCTTTGATGTCTTGTTGATCTTAATGGGAACAAGTGGGCGGGGCAGGTAAAGGAAGTTCCCTTTGCCAGTCTGTTATTCGCTTCAAGCAAACAATTAAATATCGGCTTTTTTTTATTTTTTTTTTTACTGTAAACACAACAAAGAAATATGGCTGCTCTCTAATTGAAAAGAGCAGGATTCCGAGTATTTCCACAATCTCCACTTGACCGTGATGATGAGCTGAAGCATGCTGCTTTGTGTGGGAGTGTGTTTAAGCCAAAGAGGAACTTCTGAAATGTGATCCAATCCATTCAGATTGGTTGTGTGTGTGTGTGTGTGTGTGTGTGTGTGTGTGTGTGTGTTTGCACTACTGTAGAAGCAGCATTGAGTCCAGGTCCTCATGTCTTTCTTTTGCTCGGTACTCCTTACTTTCCTTTACACCAAATTGTGTAGCAATCTCTGTCAACACTGTTAACAAATCAATAAACTTAAACTTAAAAAAAAAAAAAAAAAAATCCACTTGCAACTCCTCGTGAAGAACATTTTGGTGGATTCCTTTTGTTAAGTGTTAAGCTCTTATTGTTCTCCAGTGTGCATTAAAAATGAATGAATGTACCAGAACATTAGGAGGAGGGTTTTGAGGACATAAAAGTTATATGCAGTAAACATAACCGTCGATTGGTTGAAGTGCCTGAGCAGCTGAATTGAGAGGAGACCGGAGTCTAATCAGACTTGTAGTTGAAAAGAAGCACTGTAAAGAGGCCATGTGGGAAAATAAATGACTAAGCAGTTAAACGGGTCGCATCAGTAAATAAAACAAGCAAAGCCTAATCTTCTGAGTAGCACTGAGTGTGTTGCACTGGAAAGCTGCAAGTTTTTACTTCTCATTAGCTACATTAGCATTTTGTTTGATTTCCTTTTAAATCGTTCATTTAATTACTTTTTCTCCCTTCAGTACATGAGTTTTAATTCTTTTGGCAACGCCCCCTATCTAACTGCTGAAAAGACTCAAGTTGTTCATTTACTTCTTATATATACAGTACAACGTGTGTGTGTGTGTGTGTGTATATATATATATATATATATATATATACACACACACATTTTTTTTGTGTATATACATATGTAAAAGTCCCAGTTTAAAGTGAGTGCCCCTTATGTGCGAGTTATGTAAAAAAAAAAAATTATATATTCTAACCTTCATACTTGTACGTTAGTAGTTGAGGCATACAACTTGAAGCTTAGAAAGGACTTTGCAACTATTTTTACATACCTAATGAACTTATGCAGGCATTGAATGTAAAACACCAGCACTAAGTGTAATAAAAGAACCGGCAATGCAGGAGAGCACTAAGAAGAACAAAGTGTTTGTGCATTGATCTTACTGAGAACATTCTGGGAACATTTGGTTTTGGTTTCTGAAAATCTGTCTTTAATACATTACAACTTTGTAAATACTTGAAATAAGTGAAAAATCAAACCTAAAAACAAGTGTCTGGAGTGATCTTCCACTGCCAGTTATATTCAATAGTTGTGTTTTAAATTGCGTTTAACTTCTTTGAAGTTTACGTTTACATGCAGCCACTAGATAATAGAGAGGCAGTGTGTTACGTACTGTACAGGTGCATAGATGGGAGACATAGTCTTGAAGTAAACAAATCGTTTGAATGTTTTTTTTTTTTTGGTCATTTACATGGTAATCCTTTTAGAGATTAAAGTCTGCCCACTGTGCACGTGAATGGTGTGCACCTCGAGCCACAGCTTTGCATATGTGAGGAAGCTTGGAAACACTATTAGCATGGTCAGACTATGACGTACATATACGGTATCACTCATTAAAATATTAAAACATTTTTTTTGGTATATTGTTGATTTATTACATGTAAATGAGAAACACCTGACCCAACAATTCAGATGACTGGAAGGCTGTTATTAAAGCAACCTAGTCTTCAATAACATCTCAGCAGTGCAACTGGCTGATTGCCTCCAGAAGTTGGATTGTTACATTTCTGTATTGTAAATTATTTTTCCATTCATTTTTTTAGATTATCATTCATATGATTGAAAACTAAAGATTTTCCCGAACTGAAATATATCTCTCTTTTGCATGTATCTCAACCAAAGCGTTCTTGCTTTGGTTATCATCCAAATCATCCAGGCTGTGTCCCATCAGCTAAAGTCTCTCCGCATTTAAACACCAGCCATGTGATCATCTCTACACATGAGAGATTCCTGTTCATATGAGCATCAATGAGGAAATAATCACTATTCAATTGTCAGTTTTATTTTATTGGCTAATTTTTGTTATTAATAGGTTTATTAGGTCATTTGAATATTTTAAGATTTGTCTACGATTGTCTGTAAGGAGTGCTCTTCTCTGTTTTATTGATAATGATGAGGATGAGCAGAAGTATCTCTAACATTTCATTAGCTAGAGTCTATTTACAAACTGCATTGATTAAGCTTATGTCAGATTGGCTGTTCTATCCGACTTTATCAAATTGTGTTCAAAATGCTCACTCTGTGAGGGATGTACACTTAGCCAGAAAGGTTTTAGATAGACTGTATTAAAACAAACTTTTTGCATTTATTATTGCCTGCTTAGCTGATTTTGTCTTTGAAGGAAGATGCCAGTGAAAGGTTAAATAGTAACGTAGCAAAATCTAAATAAATTTAGTAAAATATTTCTGTTTATATATAATATATAAAAATATGCTAAATATATTACAGTCAAAAGCAGACTTTGAGGTCACCCGACAAATATAAATAGCCTTAGTCATCATTCTTAATTAGATTTGAAATGATAGGTTTGATTTTAAGTATTCAATCTTTTGATCAGCAGATAACAATAGACGAATCTCGTTTACCTTGATTTAGGAGGTGATTGAGTGGCTTTGTGTGTCATTTTTAGCTCAAAGTGACAAAGTTTGAAATGACGACTGATTCAAGAGAGAGACAGAAAAACAGAGAGGGAAAACACTGGGGGTTTGAATCATGATCATATATTCCAACATGGTGTCAGGCTGTTAAAAAGACTGATAGAAGAAGTCGAGACATAGCAATGTGTATATGAGCACGAGAGAGAGAGAGAGAAAGAGAGATTCTGCTGTCTCAGCTTTGTGCTATACACTGATCTAGCTGACTCAAACATTGTCCTGTCCTCTTCCTCCAGACAGAAGCTCACAGACACATTAACACACAACTGTACTGGGAAGTGACCGTAAGATTAAGGTTGACAGTAAAGAGAGTAGATTCCTCTGCAGGAATGGTAATCTTCCTTCCCGTGACATGATGAGGAGCAGAGGACAAAAACCCCAAAGCAGGACTTTTTACTGAAAACATACTGTATACCACAGTTGGTCTGGGGATCTTCAAGCAAGACCTGGAATCTCTGGCTGTGAATACAGAATTCTGGGTTGACTTATCTTATTTTGTTGCCACCAGAATCTTCACCAGGAAAATAAGTGAATGAACAAGGTTATGAGTATAGTAACTGAAAATGAGGTTACTTCAAAGAACTCTGGCCTCTGTTTAATAAAGTGACGATCCCAACAATCTGGGTGAGCCTAGGAGAGTCATTGCTAGAGTCACCATATGAGGAGGTTCAAGCACCTTAGAACGAGCCCATAGTCAGCTGCTTCTAAATCTGGAAGATCACTGGACCAAGACCTTGGGCAGTCCCATGACCTGCTAAAGACTATATCTCGCAGGTGGATTAGGAGGAACTTGGATCTGTTGCTGGGAATAGAGAAGTCTGGGGTGACCATTTCTCTGCAGAGTGCCTGGACTTGTTCTTCATGTTGGGATGAAGAGCATAGTAATCCTTGATGCTTGGAGTGGAGCAATTACACTTCTGGTAGAGCTATATCAGACATGTCCAACTGGAGAAAGACCCTAGGGCAGAACCAGAAACTGCTGAAGATTCCATTTCGCAGGTGGTTTGGAAGGAGTTAGAATCTACAGCTGGGATTGAGGAGATCTGGGCAGACTTTCTCACAGGACGAAGCTTGGATCTGCTGTCCATGTTGGGACATGGAGCTTGGCAATCCCAAAGCAGAGCTCCTATTCTTCTGGTAGAGCTGTATCAGGCATGTCCAACTGGGCAGAAAGCTTGTGGGACTTGGTGGACTGATTACGTCTTATGGTTGGCTTTGGAATGCTTGACGTCTTAGAAGCTAAACACACAAATGAAGATAATCCCAGTTCATCTGTGCCAGAAAGTCTTCCCTATTGCTTGGGGAGGTGTGTGTGTGTGATTTCAGAAGAAATGATGTTCTCATTGGTCTTCTGAGCCAATTAGTAGATCTCTGTAGATTAATTCATGAATTCTGTGTAGCACTGGCAGAATAAGCCAATAAGGTAGAAACAGTGGAATACACTAAGCCATGAGGGCGGTTATGGACTAGAGCTCTCTGTCACAGAGATTCATTTGGCTCTGCTAAAGAAAACCACATTTGAAAAAGTGTTGACTGAGAGTGAGTAAAGGAGTTCACCTGTGCTTGGCTGAATTTTTCATAGATCTAACAGCTGGCTTGGGAGCATTTGGTGATCTCATGAAGTAGCTGTAATTTGTGGATGAGGACAGAGAAGTCGAGTCCAGAGTGTTTTGCCACAGGGACGAGGAAAAAAAAAAAAAAACACTCACCTTTTTCTATCTTGGGTCTGGACCTAATGTCAGTGAGTGCGAGTTTGTCATTGTATGGGCGGAGCTTGCACTGGCAGCATGTGGTTGAGAGGTGGCAATTTTCTTGCTTGCAGTAGTCTCTCTCTATCTTTCTTTCTGTGTGTGCGTGTGTTCTGGTGTCATCTCACACTATCAGCTCATGGGCCTAATGCTCTTTTGCATCACACTGTTTATCCATCTGCTTTCTTTCTATTTGTCTCTGCATCCCTCCACCCTGCCATTTTCCTTTCCCTAGCATTCTCACTTTGTTACAAGTCTCCCTCTGTGTCTCTTCCTTCCCACCATCTCATTGCTCCTTCAGTAAGTCACAGGTAGTCCTTGAACTCATTTGCACTCAGGCTGGGGTGCCTGCATCGCTGAATCTCTCTCTCCCTCTCGCTCTTTGTCTCTCTCATAAAGAATAGACCCGCTGAGAGCTAATGCACTTTCAGTAGGACACTTTCTGCTTCTCTCTCAGTATGTGCAGAGAAATAAGTGTGCTTCAGCCCAATAGAAAAAAAAAAACTCTACCGAGTTCACTGCAAGGCCAATGGACTTCGAATATGGCCTCAATAAACCTGACCTTTTATTTATAGATGTGCAATTCTCTAACCCTGAAGCACTGCACATTATTCTCAAGTGCACACTGTATTAATGCCTAAAAGATCCAAACAGAAGCACTTTTCTAAAAAGCCTGAAAGTCCAAATCCAATCCTAAAAGTGTGTACTAAAAATCCAGATTCACAGTTAACGACAACTCATTTCATTTCAATAATCATTATAATGTATGTGTGTGAGTGTGTGAGATCGTAGATTTGACTTTAAATTTGACCATTTCCCCATTTTGGTTGTGGTCTCATCGCACCAGTGACATGACTGACCTTGAAACAGACTTTCATTTCCATTTCATTCCAGGAGTTTGAATCTGTGAAAACAGTCACATACCGATACCCACAGATCCCACAAGCTCTTGTTCTCAATTCTGGAACTGGGACTGACTCACTTTCTACAAAGTACACATTCATTCTGTAAGTCATGACTGCAGCTCATTTTTTTTTGAAAGTCTACGGATTTAAAAATTGTATTAACTTGGTGAACAAACAAACAAACAAACAAACAAAAAGTGCAAATATATCATGGGTTCAAAATACCAGGGCATTAAGTCCTCGGACTACTTGAAGGTCCCAGGTTCAAACCCTAGCAGCACTAAGTTACCCCTTGAATAAGGACCTTAACTTTCAACTGCTCAGATGTATAATGAGATGAAATGTCGTTGTGGATAAGGGTGTCTGCCAAATGCTAAAATGTAAATACCCGAATTATTTCCAATAAATGTTCCATTTATTTGCTAATAGGTAACAGTAAATGTGCCAGCGACTAAGAGACCTTCTAAGGCTTTCAGTAAACCACATTGTTTTTTAAAGAAAATGGAGCAAAAACTAACTGAAGTTGTCAGCACATGCTCAAAACTGTACAATCCAGTATTTCCACAATGAAACATCTATATTTCTATGTAAACTAATATCGCTCTCTACATGCAAATGATCAGTGACTCATTTAACCCTCGTATGCTGTTCAGGTCTGTGGGATCCGTTTTCAATGTTTACTAAAAGCACAGCCAGCCTTAGAGTCATTGGCTTTGGCTGAATTTCCTTGAAGAACATACGCAAGAAAAATAGATGCACACTGTGCACCACACACGTTTATATTACATACGTGGTGCTCGGCTGTTTATCTAGCCTGCATGTACGTTGACCATCAGCCAACTCCAAGCTGAGCCTGTCAGCAGACAGAAATATATCGTATAAATGCAACAAGTGCAAGACATACAAATGCAATACACACACATAGTAGAACTCGTTTATAGGATTGCGTGAATGTTCAGTAGGATTCATTTGTTGTCTACACTGGCATAACATCTGTTCACCGGGCTTGTTTAGACTGACGTGTATGTGTTTAAATTCAAATTAAGCGGCATGTAGGCATAGTGGTTAGCACTGTGGACTTGCGGTTAGTACTGTGACCCTGCACCTGCATGGTCGAGGGTTCAATTTTTGCCTTGTGTCAGTGTGCCTGTTCTCCCCATTCTTGGTTTTCTTGCACAGTCCAAAGAAATGCAGGTTAGGCTAATTGGCATTTTTCAAAAATGCCCATGTGTGTGTGTGTGTGTGTGTGTGTGTGTGTGTGTGCGTGCGTGTGAGTGAGTGAGCATCTGAGTGTGTGTGGTGTGTGTGCTTGTGTGTCCAGGGTGTGTCCAGTGTCCTGCCCTGAGGCTGCAGGCTTCCCGTTAACCTGTCCAGGATGAGCGCTGTACAGAACAAGTGAGTGAAAAATAAACAGAAATTTGAAGATAAAGATTTTTTAGCCCCCATCCAAATTTTGTTTACAATTTCTTTTTTCCCGACAAAAATGAATAGCATTTTTATCGATAAATGAGATTCAGCAGAGGCAAACAGCAAACCTTTAATCCTATACGCTATATATAGAAACGTTTTGCTTGTAATTAAGATACAGTAAAGTTAAGTATTTTAATTAAACTGTTACGGCTGTATTGATAATGTGGGTCAACATTGGTACAAAGGTTAAATTTTTTTTTATTTTTATAAATCTGATATATTCTATTAGTTATAGTTGATTAGAAAGTAAAACAGTTACTATGCTTTCAGATGGGTGCATTAATTACAGACACGGCTGAAAACCAGAGGAAAACGAATAAGTCTCTTGTACTGCTAGCGGGCTTTAAAGGCTAAAATTTCACAATGCAAGTAAATAAAAGAGCTGTTTACCAAGACTGTAGTGTAGTGTGTGCTCTGGTACAAGTATGAGACTGATTAATCTTTATTTACCCTTTATGATGATACATCATGCATACGCCAGAACTACAAGGGTGTAAGTAAGAAGGGTGTAGTATGATGGTAATAAATCCAGTGGTTTTAAAAACATTTCATTTCTTTTCTTTTTTTAAAACAATGCCAGTGAAGATAATAAGAAAACTTTGTTATTTTATGCATTGTTATTACTATACAAAAATTAACATTTAGTATAAAGTGCTTCAATCTTCAAAACCTACAGGACCGAGCTGGGCATAGTGTCAGAAGGCGGCACAGTGGTTTAGTCCCGCATTCGATTCCCGCGTCGGGTGTGCATGACGTCTGCATGTTCTTCCCGTGCTTGGTGGGTTTCCTCCAGGTTCTCTGGTTTCTTCCCACAGTCCAAAGACCTGCAGATTAGGCTGATTGGCGTTCTCATATTTGCTCATGGTGTGTGAGCATGTAAATGTTGACCGGAGGATCTACCATGGGAATAAACACAATGGCCACCAACTGGCTTCCACGGTCCCTTGTTGGATTACAGAGGTTCCTTGGATGGATGGAAGGATGGATAGAGTCATAAAGACATCTGCAGTATATCTGGTGTTACTCACTGCTCAATCCATGCTTGTTCGATTGCCTCCCAAAGATCATGTACAGAAATTCACACTTGCCAATACCCCAGGTTTAGCCAACTTTGTGTGCTGCGGTAGACACCCAGCTTCAGAAAATAAAAAGTCCTGCCACATATTTGTTCCATCTGTTAATGAAATCGGCTCATTCTAATTTCCACGACTCTCTCTCTCTCTCGCCAGATAGGCTCAGACTAATTAGTGACATCACCATCACCTGTTTTGTGCACTCTAACAGAGAGAGCTATAATACGTGGCATATGTTGTTTTAATACTTTTAGTCACCGCTGGTGAAACAAACATGCTAAAAATATTTATTTGGTCATAAAAAATGTAATTTGACAATCATTTAAAAAATTCATGGTACTGTTTTTCTCTGCATGTTTGTTCTCTGCCTTGTTCAGATTTCAGCAAAATATTTATTTATTTATTTAATTACGTTGTTATTGCTATAAAAGTTCATTGTTTAAACATGTTGATTATGTATGTGGTGTATTTGAAGAGGCAGCACTGTGGCCTTGCACCTCCAGGGTCGATTCCGGTCTTGGGGTCTGTGTGCGTCGAGTTCTCCCCGTGCTTGGTGGGTTTCCTCCCACGCTCCAAATACATGTAGATCAGGTTAACTGGTGTTGGCCATAGTGTGTACTGTATGTGTGTTCCCTGTGATGGATTAGAGTGTACCTTGCGAGTCCCCCGCAACCCTATAAAGGATAACGGCATACAAGATGAATGAATGAATGTATTTAAAGTAATGTCTCGCACAAAAACCTTTCATGTGTTTCCACTGCTTTTTTTTTTTATTACACATCACAGTTAAATCATTTAAATATACAGCTGTTTTTTTTACCCTTAAATATTTGGCCAGTAGAATATTAGACAACAAAAATAAAACATATGACCAGTTATCTGTCCATCTCTCTCTCCCTCTGTCTGTCCCTGAGTCTGCAATCATTCTTCTGTTAAAGTAGTTTAATTTCGGACTCCGAGTGGCGCAGTGGTTAAAGCGCTCGCCCTATCATCCGGAGATCGCTAGTTCGAATCCCGGGTGGTGCTGTAACCTCTCGCAGCCGGAAGTCTAGAGAGAGCTGATTGGCCGAGCTCTCTCAGAGGGGAGGGATGAGAGGTACTTAGTGCTCCCACATTAATCACGGCTCTACAGCCAATCAGGGGCGTCTGTGAGCTCGCGCAACGGAGGGAATGGATAGCGCTGTCCTCCGAGTGTGTTACGCCGCCCCCAACGGTGCGCGAGCGAGCAGTTCGAAAAGATGCGGTCGGCTGGCGTCACGTGGTTCGGAGGAAACACGTGATAGTCTTCGGCCCTCCCGGCTGAGTGGTAGTAGTAGCCTTAATGTGGGAGCCCCCTAGTGACGGGGGGGAATTGGACACGACTAAATTAGGGAGAAAATCGGGGAAAAATCCAAAAAAAAAAAAGTAGTTTAATTTCTATTCTCTTTGCAATCCTTCTTTCTTGCTTTCTTTCTCTCTCTCACACAGTCATTCACATGCTGATGTACCTTCATTTCCCTTCCTCTCCTCCATCGCTGTCTGTCTCCCCCCCATTCACTCCCTTTCTGTCTTCCTCTATCATTTCACTCTTATTCCTTTCACTCTCTGAAGTAGCGTTTTTCGGACGGCGCGGCAATGACTGGGCCTTTTCCTCCAGTTCCACTCTTAACAAAAGAGTGCTAGAAGGTGGAGATTAAAGGACTTTGGCGCTGAGTGGCCGAACACACGCACGCATACAGACGAGCCTCGCTTGTGAGAGCAGGCAGCATTTTTGATAAAAATCCAGTTCTCTTTCTTTTTTTTCTTTTTTTCTCACTAAAAGAGCTTTCATCAGGCCCGGACACAAGTGCCCTCTCCACTCAGGCCCCAAATTAGCGTCGGCTTAGCGAGAGGGATGAAACGGGTGCCTCTTGTCCCTCTCCTTTTACTTGTGCGCTAAGAGGCAAGGTTGCTTAGGAATCTTGCATCTGAATGGACGGTTCAAAGTGCTAGCTTCTCTGAACATCATGATGCACATACAAGAATTAGAAGAAAAAAAAAAAAAAAAAAGAAGGAAAATGGTAATAAGGCAGGACACGCTGCCTCGAGTACCTAGAACGCTGTGTTTCTACCTACATTTACATATTAATCAGTCAAGGTGTCAAATCCTGTGCGATGTATAAAATATATAATGTTCTGCTGATGGCTTAAGGGCAGGGAAAATATTTTATTTGCACATAAATTACATTACACATGCAGTCATATCACATATGGAATGACACATAAGTGCTAGGAGATAAAACAGACCATGACATACCTTATTGAAGCTATGCATGTTTGCATAATGAAGCAGAGTTGAAGACGTGCACACGTGTCGTCCAGTGACCTCATCATCACCTGCACATAATAAAATGTAATTTAGAAGATGAGGTTATTAGAATGGTTGTGGTTTCTGTAGTAATGCTTGTTAAATTAATCCAAGATTGAACTGTCCAGCATGTGTTTTGCTAGTTAAATGAGCTTTTTCTTTTCTTCCAGTGGATGTCTGAGGAGGCCTATTTAACATAAAAAAACAAAAAAAAAACATTAGGACACTGACGCAATTGTTTCAGAAACTAAAATGCCGCATATGTCTGTACCGTAATCATGTAAATTTAACACTAAATTCATTTCGGTTTGTTTATTCTGTAACGCGACCTACACATTTCTTACACGTTTCTCATGCAACATTTGCAAACTATTTACATAATTCTCTGCTTTTTGGGTATTTTTGGTTGTAGCTTGTAGTCTTGACTGTTTGCAGGTTTCTCTTATTTTCACACAAATGTTTCATTTCTGCATTATACTTGATTTACGACCGTAGAAATGTCACCGTAGTGAGCTGTTTTCAGAGGTGGGTAGAATAGCCAAAAACAATTTACTCAAGTAAGAGTAGCTGTACCTCAAAATAATATTACTCAAGTAGAAGTAAAAAAAAAAAGTAGTCATCCAAAATATTACTCAAGTAAGAGTAAAAAAGTATGCTGTGAAAAGATACTCAAGTGCTGAGTAACTGTTTCAATCGCAATTGCAATGTCAGATTTATATCGTTTTAGAAATGATAATAATTATATACAGTTTATACACGGTCTATGCTGTAGTGTGTGTCTGTTTCGGCAGATAGACGAGACACCACAGTATGAAGCTGTTCTTTTGCACGTGAAACATGCTTTGTATATGATGCCAGATTTTTTGGGATGCATAAAAATGTACAACCCGTGTGTTGGCGACTGAAATATACTTATATATTCATAAACTGTTAAAATAACATTATATGTACAATTAAAGTTATTATATAATTACACAAACCTGAAAAAAAAAGCATTCTATACGCAGTGTAAGATTGTACACTAACCGTGATATCCCACTAGTAGCAGCATGGATTTGTGGTCGTTCCGCAAAATTAGAGAAAGATGCGATGGAAAATTTTGTTTGCGCATGCGCTGTGAGCGTTTGTAGGACGACGGCTTCACAGGTAGGATAGATTTTTAGAACACCGGCTGAAGATTTTTTTCCCCCCGCATGTTACTGTTATTGCGGCTGATTGGTCAAATGGAGTCAGGTGACTAGTGTGGCCGTGTCTGATTGGTGAAACAGTCATGCGGTCGTCCCCCCCACCCCCCCCCCCCCCCGGCCGCATGTGTAGAATAAATGGTTAGAAAAAAAAGTAACGAGTCGAGTGTAGCGGGGTAAGAGTAGCGTTTCTTCTTCACAAATCTACTCAAGTAAAAGCACGGTGCAGTAAATCTACTCATAGAAGTCATTTTTTTCCCCAAACAGTTATATATACAAGTAAATGTAAGTTGTTACTACCCACTTCTGGCTGTTTTAGTCAAGACTCTTGAGCTCTTTGGCAGAATAACAGGTGACACGTACCACGCAGGTTGTAAGTACAAACAGCAGTGGTGAAAAACCTTAAAACGCTGCTTATTCCACACATATACACACACACACAAGCCATGCGTGACATTTTAAATGTGATGCAAATCATGAGAAATGCAACCAATATGAGGATGCATTACCAGTGGGGGGGGGGGGGGGGGAAATAATTGGATCTTGTGGGGGGAAAAAAGGATGTAAGTATGTAAGTATGTCATGTAAGCTAGAAATGATTTCTGGAGGAACTGTGATGTTTGGGCTGAAAGCTTGTGCACCGCTTTTTGCTGGACAAAAAAATATATAAATTCCCAAAATATATGCACATGAGATGAAAGGGGTGTGTCTTAGCCCAGTCACCATGTTTTGAGGTCCAGCTGAACAATATTATATTAGTGGGTGTAACGCGTTACAAAGTACTCGGGTTACTTTTTGATGTAACGAGTAATCTAACGCGTTAGGTCCGCCATTCAAGTACACAGTTACTTAGTTATTTAAAAAAAAAAATTAATCCACTATTCAGACAATGTATGTAATCTGTGAGCCAGACAGGAGTCATGCGCAATCCATTAGTGTGTGTGTGTGTGTGTGTGTGAGAAAGTCGTCCTACAAGCCCCGTCCCCGATAACCCGCCCTCCCATGTTATTCCTGCTGTTATACCCCTATCTCACCCATGTCGTTTGACTATTCCGACGCACGGAATAATTGAAACGCCAAAACTCGTGGTGAAACATGATGAACCGTACTACGCGAAACTGCGTAGGTGAAATAGGGGTATTAGGGGTATTAACAGTGAACAGATTATGGGCCAAACTTTGCTGAATGATGATGGTAGAATAATTATAAAGGTCTTGACTAAAACAATATTCATGAGGAAGCACAAAGGAGTTTACATTTTCTGCAATGGAAAAGTACTCGAACTAGTTACTTTTATCAGAAAGTAACGCTGTAATGTAACTGATTACTATTTGAAGACAGTAATTTTGTAATGTAATTAGTTACTTAAAAAAGTTACGTCCCCCAACACTGGCCGTTTGTTGGCTTGTGCGATTTAGAAATGGAGGTAGATTAATTGTAACTCGCAGTCTCTATACTGTAAGATACCATTTATTTTCAAAGTTCTATTCTAGTTGTAGAAGGGTTAGTGGAAGGGTTTAATTATAGAGATTGTTAAGTCGTTTGACTTAATGTGTCTAATTTTCGGACCAATAATAAGCACGTTAGAACTCTGGGAGCGAAAGGGATTGGCACAGGTCCCAAAAAATTTGCAGCACCTCAGAAAAACACTAGTTTCCTAGTTATTTTTATTTCACAACATTGAAAAAACTTGGCTGAATGCTTTGATAGAGAATTGTGAGAGTGATAATTGTAAACTGTTTGCAGGGGCAGAAGGGTTTTTTAACATTTTTTGACATTTTTTAACATTTTTTGCCGTTAATGTTAGTTTGCCGGTAATAAAAGGGCAATAAGCTGAAAGGCCATCCCCATTATTAAAGAATTGCTTGTAGTACAAATACATAAAGCATGGTAACTCAATAACAACAGTAGCCATAGAACCTACAGTCAACAACAACTACAATGTTTGAGCTGTTTTTATAAAAGTGTGGAGAATGTGTGGAATTTGCTCTCATGGCTGTGTACAACATTTTTGGAAAATACTTTTTCCATTTTATTGAAAATTTTATTAACTTTGTATTTTGTAATTTAACGCATACTATGTCAAACACATACCAGTCGCTTACTGGTTAGCACTGTGGCCTCGCACCTCCAGGGTCCGGGTTCGATTCCCATCTGTGTGTGGTGTTTGAATGTTCTCAGCGTGAATGGTGGGTTTCCTCCGGGTACTCTGGTTCCCTCCTACAGTCCAAAGTGACGCAGAGGAGGCTGATTGGGCAATTTGGGAACACCATAGTGTGTGTGTGTGTCCTGCAATTGATTGGCACCCTGTCCATGGTGTACCCTGTCTTGTGTCCAGAGTCACCTGAGATCCTTTGGTATAAAAGATGAATGAATGAATCAATCAATTAATCAATGATGTACACTATATAACCAAAAGTTTTGAACATCCCAATTCAAAACCGTTGCCATTACTTTTGCTCACCCTTTGCTTGTCTACTAGCCTCCACTCATGTATAAAGAGTTTCCAGTTGGCAGTGAGGGATTGTATCTGTTGACCCACAAGAAGAAAAACATTTGGGCACAAGAAGACTTGGAGTGCAGTAAGCATTGCAATTCATCCCTAAGGTGCTGAGTCGGGTTAAAGTCAGGGTTCTGTCCAGGAAATTTGCGTTCTTCCACTCCAACTTTGACACACCATGTCTTCATGGAGCTCGCTTTGCACTCAATATCATGCCCATGGATTTAAATTGGGATGTTTAATACTCTGTACGTACACACATTCTTTGCTTTATATAGTCTATTTATATTAGCAATGTCCATGCATAGTCAGCCTTCATAAAACCCGAATTACCCAACTGTCCCCTATCACTGGCCCCTATCACACCAGTATCCGCCTGCTGATTGAACACATCAGCATTCAATCACTAATCGGCTTACTAAACGTGTTAATGATATGCAACGTTCCACTTGCTCTGGTGCACATGGCTCTTGGTGCTAATATTCGACACGGGGACACGAGGAGCCCGGATTTCCCCAGACAGCTCTCAGGCGTCAGTCTGATGAAGAGGGCTTCACACTGGCATAATTGCAGCTGCCACTAGCTAATTTGGAGGTGAAAGGGGGTCGTAATGGGTTCAGTAAAGCAAATAATTGGGACAAATAAGTAATTAAGAGATTGGTAAGGGGTGAGATCGAATCTAAAGGACCTCTAATTTAACATGATTATGAAGTTCTCTCTTACCGCCTCAATCAAGCCGGGCGGCGCTGCAACGAGTCCTTACTGCTAATGACTTCCTGGTGGTTTCAGCTGTAGTGGAGTGAGATCGGGAGTCATGAGAATGCAGATTGTGTTAACATGCACCTTGTGGTTGAAAGAAGAACGAGTTAGTGCACCTGTGTTGTCGGTGTTCCGTACGATGAGGTCGCATAAGATGGCGCTCTAATTTAGACGCCGAGCTGAGCGTGATTTCTGCTATTTGAATTCGTCTAAGATGCAGCGCATGTCTTTGTTCTGTGCTGTGTGAACCTTGATGGTGTGAGGACTAGATAAATTGCAGTAATGAGGATAATTAGAGTGATGATAGCAGAGAGAGGGAGAGCAGATGGGACTCCTTCTGGTGCACTTCTTGACAGAATCAGTGTCTTGATAGACAACACTCTTTCTTTCTCTCTCTCTCTCTCTCTCTCTCTCTCTCTCTCTGTTTGTGTTTTGTTGCTGACAGGACCTTGAGGATCTCTCTCTCTCGTTCTCTCGCTTACACACACCTACAAACCCAGCAAGATGGTAAACAAAGCACAATGCTTCTGTGCTGTTGTAAATGGCTCCTGCCCTGGGCCCAGTTTCACACATGACAGCAGATGGTGTGTATGTGTGCGTGTGTGCTAGATGGGGGTTTGTCATCAGCTGTGACCCCCTTCTGACGTTCATGATTAAGGCTCTATATATAATTGCCTGTCAAACTTTGTCAAACACCATTCATCTCGTAATACACATACATCACGATATATTATTTGGCTACGTGTGTAATTTAATTGAGATTAAGGTCACATGAGCATAAAGTTAATTATTTGTTCTGCATGAGTGCGATAAATAATCCTGCACTAATTTATCAGAGAGGAGTGACTGCATGGCATAGAAACTAAGCACACAACAAAATACTGCGAGCGAAATAAAAGACAGTACACCTTGTCCCCGTGGGTGTCCTACAGGTTCTCTGGTTTCAAAACATGTGCATGGATTGGCGATGCATAATTGCCCCCAGATGTGAATGTATGCGTCTGGTGTTCCAGGATGGACTGGCATCCCCTCTGGGGTGTATCCCTGTCTCGCACCCAGTGTTCCCAGGGTAAGCTCCAGATCTTCTGCAACAGGATAAAGGTTTTTACATTTTTTATTTCTTTTATTCATTTATTATTTTGTCCCTGCATGCTGGTTGGATGTACATATGTATATCTACCCATTTCCTACTGAACAAAAAAAAATATATATATATACATATATATATATATATACATATATATATATATATATATATATATATATATATATATATATATATATATATACATATATATATATACATATATATATAAAGATCTGTATCCAGCCACGGATATTTGGAGTACATGATATAAACTCCTAATTACGCTTGCAGTGTCAGTCATTGTTGATTGCAGCCCATACTCTGTAACACTATAGAATTACAAGGATGTATTACATATAGTTACATTTGCTGGACTTTTTACGAACATAAGGAATCAACAATAAAGTAAAAAAAAGTAAGAAGTGAGAACTACAATCCGCCTTCAGATATGAATACATAAGTGGCTGTATTTACGATTATTGCACCGGATTGTGGAGAGAAGTGTATTGAACTGGATGTACCTACTCATAACATTAGGATTCAATTATCTGTCACATTGTACCTTACAGCACAGTGTTGTGTATTTTCCACATATCCCAGTTAGGAAGATGGGGTCAGAGCGCAGGGTCAGCCAGGATACAGCACCCCTGGAGCAGATAAAGTTAACAGCTTTGCTCAAGGGCTCAACAGTGGCAGCTTTGGCAATGCTGTGGTTTGAACCCGCGACCTTCTGATCAGTACCCCAGAGCCTTAATGTTTGAGCCACCACTGTCTCTCATTAACCTCTCATAAGGTTAATGAGAGACAGAAAGAAACTGCTCTCGAGTTTGGTAGATTTTATGTACACTGAGCTGTATCGGCTTCCAGATGGGACGGGTTCAAAAAGATCATGTCCAGTGTGTGAGGGACCTGCAGAGATTTTCTCCTGCCTTACTTTTGGCTCATGAAGTGTGTACTTCCAGTATGGACAGCAGGCCAGCACCAATGGTTTTCTCAGCAGTTCTAACTGTCTGTTATCTGTCTGGTCTCGTTCTTTTTGGTTGCCGACCCAAACCAAACAGTGATGCAGGTGCAAAGAACCGACTCGATAAATTCCTCTGTAGAACTGGAAGGTCTTTGGGCAATGTTTCAATTCCTGAGCTTGAGCCTGAGGGTGATTGAGTGTTGGAAATTTTCTTTGAAAAGTAACATCATGTCAGCTGGAACAGTAGATACGATGTGCAAAGTGGAGTTTTGTACGGAAGAAAGCTTTTGTTCTACAGTAATCTAAGACACGTTTTTTTTTTTTTTTTTTTTTGCCAAGATCCCTTACCAAGAACACCTTTGTTTTGGTAATGACAAGTTGATTACCTTCTCCCTAATCTATGATCTACCTGGTGTCCTAAGCCTTAAAGTTACATTTTACAGATATTACAATTTTTTTGTTTCATATTTTGAAAACACAGTCTCGTGGCTGGAGTGCAGAGCAGTGTCGAGGATGAGAAAAGAAGTCATGCCAGGTGAGGAAAAGTGCACTTTGTGTACCCTGTGAGATCATTTGTTTAATGTGTATGACTGGAAAGAAAGAAAACTCTACTGAAACATTCAAATCTATACCAATGCCTGGGTGTGTCCACCATATGCATATGCAAATAAATGGAAACAGGAGAAGCTTCTATTCATACAAAACTATTTTGAACCCAATAGATACAATATTTCATTTAGTTTAATGCATATTTATATTCATCATGGAAATTAACATGCATATTAATTCCTATACACGTATTAAGTTATATTTTACCTAGGAAGCATTTTACTGTAAGTTTTTTTTTTTTTTTTTTTTACGTTAAAACAGCATTTTAAAGAAATGAACAAAAGAAGGAAGCTTCTGGTCGTTTTCACATGGTCCACTAAGATTGTGAATTCTGTCAGAGGTGGTATGCAGACCTTATTAGTGGCTAATACCCACGCCGCTGCCACAAAAAAAAACACTTTCTTTGCTAAAAGAATTGACGGGTAGAGATGCTTTCTGAGCCGCCATTTTATTAAAGCCGCTGAAATAAGAGAACGTCTTGCAAGGTCACATGACCAGACATGCAAAACCGATTCACTAATTCTTAGCTTGTGCAGGCAGTGACCCACTTTGCAAGTCAATACGAGTTCAAATGTGCCATCCATAACACTGGTCACGGTCTTAATTATTTGATGCTGTGATAGGCTTTTTTGATCATTTACAGATTTACATCATGCTTTGAATTGTGTTTCAATGGACGGCCAAACTGTTTAACTGTGAAATGATTACAATCAAAATAGAGTATAGACTTGGAAACATATCTGAACTGCCCGGCATTGTATGGCGAGTCGATCATCTATAAACGAAAGAAAGGTTTTGTCTGTACATTTGTCAGAACTTGCTTTTTCAATGATAACCTTACATTTCATTCATTGCAGGACCCAGAAACCAGACTCAGAAGATTTTCTGTCTGTAGAATTTAACGAAACTTTGGTAGTACTTTGATATTTGTCTGAAGTTATACCTGCACAATAAATGAAATCAAAATGTTTAGTCGAGCTGAAGTTATGAGCAGGTATGTGCTAGATTAGAAACCTCAAGTTTTTACAGTGTACTGTGCATGCGCGTCTTTAATCAACTCGCTGGACAGAATTTAATGAAACTTTTGCAGTACTGAAGTTTAACCTTAAGTCAAATCAAAATGTTAAATAAAAGTGATGTTATGAGTAGTTATGTGACGGATTTAATAATCTACAGTAAAATAAGCTATTAATAAGCTACTTAACAACAAACACCTGCACCAATCAATGTTAAATAGAAAAGCTAAACTGAAGTGAACTTGGAGTCGTTTTAAGACAAAACTTAATCTTTATCCGATCAATTTTTTCAATTTCATCTGTGATTCATCCTCTGATTACCAAACAGGGAGTGATGATCAAAGAAGTACAACTTTGTCAACAAGGCGTAAGATACTCAACCTTACAAAAGTTTATTTATGTATAATAATACAGAAAGACGGGCAGATGTGTACGTGGGCTTCAATGTGAAATAATAATTATAAAAAATAAAGAAAGAAAAAATAATAATAAAGTCAACATGCCAGTACAGGCTCCGGTCCACAATCTGAGATAACTATACAGTACAGTACAGATTAAAGGTGTATAAGGGATTGATTTATAATCCCATTCTCCTGCCTGTTTCTGACAGAATTCAACCAATCCCTCCTGCTCCCTAATGTTTTTTTTTTACAACAATACAGATATTGAAGATGAATAAATGCTGAATACATCAGACATCACATGGTTTAATGGAGGTTCACAGGTTTAATGTAAAACTCTCATTTTCGTGAATGTGAATCTTTTTTTTGCCAGCATCTTATCTTAACATCCACTCCCACCTGCTTGAGAGTAAAAAACTCTCTCCTGTCATGTTTTTGTTGGGTCCTGCAGGATCCCAGTCTTGATGTACACCTCTGCTATACATCACACACACCTCTCAGGATTCGTCAGTTATAGCTCTCCTGTCTGCTCTGTATGGACACATGCAAGCGGGGGAAATAAAAGAGACGGAAAAGAATGAAAAGGAGAGTGAGAGAGAGTTTATTTGTAGGCCCCCAAGGAAAAATGCCCCTTCCACCATGTTGCTTCTACACTTTTGTCCAAAAGCAGGAGAGAGAAATGACAGATACGGATGGAGAGAGAGTGTTGAAGAAATCGTTTATACTGCTTGTGAGGAAGTACCCAGAATTAAAGTACCTCGTGATAGCATAGGGGATTTTCCCTACTTGGGGATTCTCAAACACTGGGACCAACAATTCCGTGTGGAAACTCAATCACTAGTGGAAAAACAGAACAATAGGATTTACTTTGAGCAGTGGTGGCTGTATGATTAAGGCTAATTATTGGAGAATTTTAAGTTTAATTTTATTGTCAAACTACAACTGTTGGGGTTATATATATTCATGCATCCATGACCCTCTGTAGTCCAACTAGGGACTATGGATGCCAATGGTGTCCAGTGTATTAATTCATATTTTCACAACAGTGGTAGAAGGGCAAAATTCATAAACGATGGGCAATATGGAAATGTCAATTAGCCTTGTCTTTGGAAGGAAACCAGAATACCCGGAGGAAATTCACTAAGCATGCAAACTCCATGCACATAGACCCCGAGGGGGGAATTGAACCCAGACCCTGTACAAGACGACAGTGCTAATCACTACACCACAGTGCCACTATATTGATACAAAGTGTGTGTGGATACAAGTTTTCCCAAAATTTCAAACTTGATAGGAATATGTGACTGTCTTTCTCAGCCACACTCAAACTCAACCAGCCCCACAACAACCAACCAACCTGAAACAAACTGACTCAAGGCTAATACATGGCAACCCCCCCCCCCCCCCCCCCCACACACAAAAAAAAAAATTGACAGGTTTGACCATGTGTGCATTTATCTGGTTGCATTTGGAAATGTGTATTTTTAACTTTTTGTAAAGTCGACACACCTTACAAGTCCTTTATTGTTACACTCAATGTGAAATGACAAATCAGGGGAGGCTCTGTCTGTGTGTGTTAGAGTTCAAGGAAAGGAGAGAATGGAAAATCCCTAAAGGTAATGGGCCTGAACTGATAAAGCTTTGTAGCCTGAGCATTGCATGCCAGGACTAGTCTGTGTGTGCCCACTCAGGGTTGGCAGAAGGGCTTAGTACGCTGTGTGGCACCCCTCAGGTGCTGGCACAGTCCTCAAACTCAGTTGGCCCACATTCACTGGGCATATCGTCTGTCTTCTTCCATCAGTGTAATGCTCTCATTTCTGGTCTGTGGAAAGGATAAGTGTGTGTGTGAGGAAGAGATTTTAAGGCCTGTGATTAAAGGCCTGGAATTGATTTAGATTTGGACTATTTCAGTTTCAAATGATTTGCAGATTAGGTTTTGTCTTGTATTAATATCTTCAAAAGGGTAAATAATGTGTTGCATGTTTGATTGTAATCTTATGGCCGTGGTGTAATTTGCAATGTTCACGTATTGCACCGCTCCCTCTGTTTGTGATGATGATGTGGCTCTGTGTCTTAGGGTGGAGGGACTTCATGTTACTTCCAGCAGCCAGGTCTTAATCACACACCTCTTTGGCGTGCTCTAGTAATTGCAAGTAATTGCATTTATTTGCTTTTGTCCTCCTTTCTTCAGGCTGTGACACCGCTTTCTCAAGGAACACCTCAGCAATTAACCATTGTGCATTAATGTATATTATACAACGGTTAGCTCTGACGAGTAACCTGATTGGATGAGATGCTTTCCACAGTTACGGTTAATAGACTGTAACAGCATTGAGACTTTTAACTATATGTATCAGTCATAATTTACAATCATTAATTACACTAAGTGTCAGTTACAGAATGGGTAAATGTAGTTCGGTAAAGTGGGTCCGCAGTACTGTAACCCATAGTCAAAATCAGCAATTATTTCTTTAATAATTGCTTCCAAGTTGGTCTAAATTGCCTCCATGTTGTTTTATCTATGTCTAAGACAAGCTGCAAGGCTAACTAGCTTCTAACATAAGGCTGAATCCCAAGTCACTCTCTAACTTATAATCAAGGGCATTTTTTGATGTTTGGGTCAAATGATCGTACACCCTAGTGCACTAGCTTTCCATTTAACCTTATTTGGGTTTTAACCCTGGAACCCATAAGTTCAGAGGCCCTGAATAGCTAATTTTATAAAGCTGATTAAATTATAATATAAAGTGAAACTTACAAGATTTACAGGACTGTCCATCACCTCCATGACTTAATCTACTTACCTTTTGGCTACACAGTACCGGTCAGAGTTTAAGGGCGTTTTCTCACTGGGGTCCGGGATCCGTTTCCGAGCACACTTGGCCCCGGGACCAGCTGATTTTTCTCTGTGAGAATGCAATGAATGTGAATTTGCGCTCGGGAACGAATGCCTGGACCGAACTACTTTCACTACAGGACTACTGTTACCTACAGTACACTAACTCTTGGTTGCTAACAGCTGGTCGCCAGCTCCACCAGTCGCGGCTAGTCGCTAAAGGATATGACAGGATGGTGGAGCAAATTAACTGGTTAAAGAAAGAAAGAAATGTAGATAATAAATGATGTTTGTGGAACTGTTGTATAAAGGCAATTTCACTTGGGCTGCCCCTTTATGCATGCGACCCAATCACAACCATGATGATATCCAGCACAACAACACACTCTCTTGTGGGATATTTCTTAGTTACAACACAGTAATATTACAGCTGCATTCTTGATGTTTTTCCAATCTCTGCAAAAAGGCACTTTGAAAAAGAATAGGTTGAGTTTTGAGCATTTTATATCACTGATATTTCATAATTGAATATATTTCCTGATGTTTACATTACATAACCTAGAGCTTACCTATATTTATTTCAGGGCAGATGAACAGAAAGAAGCATGGTGCAGACTGGCCTGTTGCTCTTACATAAGCTCACAAGCTTGCTCTTAGACAGTGCAGAGAGCAACAGCATCACTCTGACCCAGACACTACAACCAATTTAGCTCTCTTCAACTCTTGGCTTAAGATGACTATAACCTCATCCATATTTAAATCTCTTGATGATATGCTGACACTCTCCTGTTGGTTATCTACGTTTCTGTAAAGGCAGAGGTAGAATGTTACTTGCTTCTGGAAATGCCCCTGGAATAAATGTTGGCATTTCTTTGTATTTCACTGTTTTTCAGTCTTATGGACCACAGAACAATAGTGTAACTTGAAAAAAGATATAGTTTGTGAGATTTTTTTTTTTTTTTATTGTATGTTACCATTTCAATGATAACTAGTACAAGCTTTTGATAACTCATGTCTGTACGAACATCTGGGTTCAGCACTATGACTTTTCAGTTTCTCTTGTCCCAGTTCCTGTTTCAGGTTATTGTTTTTTTTTTTTTTTTTTTCAGTTTATAGTCTCACTTAAGTTCCTTATTTATGGCCCTTGTGTTCTGTTGCGCTATTTTGTTGTGTCTGTTTCTATGCCAGCATTTTTACCAGTTATGCTAATGCTCGCAGCATAGTAGCTAAATGGTCAAAACTGTTGCCTTGCATCATCAGCGACTGGGTTTGATTCCCACATGGGAAGTTTGCATGTTCTACTTGTACCTGGTGGATTTCTTCCGGTTGCTCCAGTTCCCTACCATAGTCCAAAAACATACAGATTAGGCTAATTGGCCTTGTTGTGTAAATCAGTTCAAATCAGTGCAGAAGCAGAATGCTTTTGTGTCAATCTACGACAGGCAATGAGTGTAACGTTCATGAACAATAATTTTCTAAAAGTGAGGACACAGACAGTAACTGAGGAGTGTAATTTTTAGTCTATGCTACAGCTTGCGTGGTGTGGTCCATCATCTCTGGGCATATCAGTGACTGAGTGATGATAACTTCCTGATGTCCTTCAGGGCTCTTATTACAATAAATGTACATTGATTTATGCCATAGAAAAGTGTATATACAGTATATATGTGTGTGTGTGTGTGTGTGTGTGTGTGTGTGTGTGTGTGTGTGTGTGTGTGTATCCATGAACAGTGTATCATTACTAGTTTCTATTTTAGTAATATACGAGGGGTCTCAAGTCAAACCAGGGCTTTGGATCATGCAGAATAACATAACACAACTAGACAGGTACCTTTTCTAAAGAAAATGTGAGTGTTGCTTATGTGGCAAAACTCGGGCCTCTGGGCCTTTTATAATGACAGACTATGGGATCAGTTGCTAAGGTGTCCTAAAGTGGTTTAGAAATAAATTGAATTGGTTGCTAGGGCCTGGCTGACAGCTTCACAATGATCTTAAGAGACTGATTGGTTACCTGAGTAAAATAAGCCCACCCCCATGTCTTTATGATAATAGGATCCACAGTTAGGTTCAGTTTCAAAGTTCCTATGGAAGTTACTATAGCAGGAAATGGAACTGTGAGCACTTCCTCTTTCAATGGGAGTACAGGTGAATCTCGAAAAATTAGAAAATCATGCAAAAGTTCATTTATTTCAGTAATACAACTTAAAAGGTAAAACTAACATATGAGAGACTCACTACATGCAAAGCAAGATAGTTCAAGCCTTGATTTGAGATGATTATGGTTTACAGCCTGTGGCACTGCTGAGGTGTTATGGAAGACCAGGATGCTTCAATAGCGGCCTTCAGCTCTTCTGCATTATTCGGTCTAGTATCTCTCATCTTTCTCGTGGCAATACCCCATAGGTTCTTTATGTGGTTCAGGTCAGGCAAGCTTGCTGGCCAATCAAGCACAGTAATACCACGATAATTAAATCAGGGTTTGGTGCTTTTGGCAGTGTGGGAAGGTGCCAAGTCCTGCTGGAAAATGAAGTCAGTATCCCCATAAAGTTTGTCGGCAGAAGGAAGCATGAAGTGCTCCAAAATCTCCTGGTAGATGGCTGTGTTGACCCTGGACTTAATGAAGCACAGTGGACCAACACCAGAAGCTGACATGGCTCCACAAATCAACACAGACTGTGGAAACTTCACACTGGACTTCAAGCATCTTGCAGTGTGTGCCTCTCCATTCTTCCTCCAGACTCTGGGACCTTGGTTTCCAAATGAGATGCAAATGTTGCTCTCATCAGAAAAGAGGACTTTGGACCCCTGAGTAACAGACCAGTTTTTTTTTTCCCCCCGTAGCCCAGGTAAGATACATCTGACGTTGAAGCATCAGGAGCGGCTTTCAGGAGGAATACGACATTTGAAGCCCATATCCAGGATCCATCTGTGTGTGGTGGCTCTTGATGCACTGACTCCAGCCTCAGTCCACTCCTTGTGAAAGTCCCCAACACTTTTGAATGGCCTTTTCCTGACAGTCCACCCCAGGCTGCTTGTGCACCTTTTTCTTCCACACATTACCTTTTGAGGCTTTCCCTCCTTGTGGAGGATGTAAATGGACTTTTGCACGATATTCCAATTTTTCGAGTTTCACCTGTAGATGCACCATAATATGTCCATGGGGTAGATTTGGGCACCTCTTGCACCTAAGGGGTACAACTTGTACCCTCTTGCAGGTATGGTCTGACACAGCCTCTTTAAATGTGGTAAATTTTATATGTCTACAAAATTCTTGCTGTATGCTAGCCTCTGTCAATGTTGGTTGCAATGAAAAGTCTAAAAGACTTTTTGAGTTCATACCGGCCTTGCAGGAACTCCTTTAATGCACCAAATATTTGGAAATGGCTTGTCGCAACGTCAGGCATGTGTCAACAAATCCCATCAGAGTTCCTGTAATGTGCAAGTGATGCTGGTAAATGATTGTGGGTACAGTTCCCACAGACAGATTCGTCCCTTCTGCAAGTTGGCGACAAGTTAACCCTTGGGTTTTTAAGAATCAGTAGTTCTACATGTGAATATTACAGGAAAGACTGCAGTGAACAAAAGGAGTATCAACACCATGCCACAATGCCAATTCTTTTTACATGAAATTTCATCACAAGTCCCGGTTTGACTTGAACATTCCTTGTATTTTCACCAGACTCTCATTCCTCTGAGTGTTTTTTTTAAGGCAACCATTATGGAGGACAAAAGTGTTAATAGCTGATTAGAGTCTAACAAGATGGGAATGGAAATGAACAGATGATTATCAACAAATCCTTCACTAAATTGATGTGGAGCTGCAAAGACACAATGAAGCAATGGTACACAAGATTACCATTCATAAACTTACCTAAATATTTCAGAAATCATAAACATTTCATAGCAGATGCTAGTTTTTATTGATTTATTGATTATTTCAAGGTGTATTTCAGCATCTTTTCATTACCATGATATCTGTCAAAATATTTGATATTGCATGTTAATTTTCTGGTAGTGCTCCATAAACATTACATGAATTATGATAGATGTTATATATTGTTCCAAGGTATGAAAAAAAACAAACAAGGGGTACTTCAATTAGTGACTTTTCATACGGAATGATTAATAGAAGGTTATGAGTTGTTATTATATACTGTACATGTTAAAGGCCAAACTATTCTTTAGCAGCATTTAATAGCCAGATGGTTTAAGGTTGATTTACGTATTGTTCTGAATAAAACAGCAATAGGCATCATTAACCTGATCATAGCTTGTCGCTTACAAATTTTTATTTACTGTAGTATTTCTTTGCTGTTATATTTATATGGTTGTAGCCTGAGGCTATGGATCAATCCTATAACAGCGTGATTTTTTAAACACACCTTAACATAAGTAAAAAATATTGCCGTTTAAAAACAGGGTGGTGTGAAGCGACACAAAAGTGAAGTTAGTGTTACAATCCATAAGACAGTTGTTTTTATAATCTTGGTGTATATACAAAAGAAGTTTATTTATCTTATGTGCTGAAAAAAATATTTATGCATCAACATATTTAAATTAAGGGCAGAATTTCCACTAAAATAAAAATAATAAGAAGAAATTAAATTAAATTGCACAAAAATAAATAATAGTAACATTATTTTATCAAATAAATAAGTTTTAAATTAAGTAATTTACCAACTTATTATTTCAGTAAAATAGATATAATGTCAATATGTTAAAGTTAAGCAAAGCTAATGTCATTTTAGAAAAAGCATACAAGAGTAGTTTGCCAGCACAAACCATTTTTTCATTGAATGTAGAACCACATTTTTTTAAATTTAAATTTCTACATAGCCATATTTTCATTCATTTTCCACGATGCTTATCCTGTATAGGGTCACCTATCCCAGGACACTTTGGACACAAAGTGGGGTACACCATGGACAGGGTACCAATCCATGACGGTGTACAAACCCACATACACAAACACACACTCACTGCAGGCAATTTGGGCCTAACCTGTGTGTCTTTGGACAATGTGGATTACCGAGCAGAAACTCACCAAGCATGGGGAGAACATGCAAACTTCACGCACACAGACCTGAGGTGGGTCTGCTACCCACTACACCATCATTCTGCCTTATATGTGTGGCCACATAATCAGTTATGCTATAGCAGCTACTGTATAACAGTCACCTCTCCTGCATCCATGTGGGATTTTCTGGGTTATCCATTCTGCAACTAACAGCACCCAAATGATTCTCTGCTAATGACCCAGACACTACAGCAAACCTCGGATGTCCTGCAGAGTCATGTCCCAAGGGGCCAGAGTTGCCCAGATGGCAAAAATATATATGGCCAAAAATATTGGGCTTGATGTTTTGGGTTTTGATGTTGATCGGTGGATTTTAATTGTTCTAAGTGTGAATGAGTGTGTAAAGGTGTGTATGGATGCATGGTGCTCTGTGATCTCCCCTGAATTGACTGAATTTTGCCTCACCATCAGTGTTCCCTGTATAGGCTCAAGGTTCAGCATGACCAGGATAAAGCGTTCATTAAAGATGAATGAATGAGCACCAGATCATGTCAGTCAATCTGCTTTCTTTCCTTTCCCCTCCCTCATTCTCTCGGAAACCAAACAAGTGCAGAAGTGACGCAAAAGAGGATCAGAGGAAAAAAAAAATTAAATAACAAAGACTAAAATTGCTCCCATTTCCACTTTCTTGTTCGTGCGGCGGCATCGTCGTTGTGATTAAGGGTGGATTAGCATGAGAATGAGATTGAGCTCGGTATGCACGCCTAGGGAGTGTGTGGAAGGGGAGGAGGAGGGGGGGGGGGATATTTAGTCTCTATTCAGGGCTTAACAAAAGGCAGCTTTAGCCTGGCCTTGATTAAGCAGAGGGGAGGCCTTGCCTGGAGAACTGAGAGAGCGATCGTTTGGCCTCCAATGCTCTCACTAGAGAGAAGGGGAATTGGGACGAGGGGAAGTGGGGAAGAGAAAGGTGTGTTGAGGACGTAGGAGAGAAAGGCTCTGATTTTCACTTGTGGTTGACCGTTTTTTTTTTTCTTCGTCTGATCAGGCAGTGATTGGATGTAATACTGGAAATGTGCCTTAGTGCCATTAGCGATGATTTAACATATATGTGTGTGTGTGTGTGTGTGTGTGGTGAGGTAAAGATGTGTTACATCATCTGCTCTGACACATACATCAGATGAGCAAGTGTGTGTGTGTTTATCGCTTTGTCTCTACACCATTAATCTGCCTAATCCCAATAAGGAATCAGTTGAAGATGCTGAGGCGCTTTTTAATCTGATTTTGTTGGTTAAAGTTCTGTTTGTTTAGTTGTAGTTGCATGAGAGGATTAGACAGCCTAAGGACACTTAAGTGGCTGTGATGTGTGTATGTGCGCGCGCATGTATGCAGCTTACTGTCTGCAGGAGCAAACTAAAATCAGATTAACCTACATATCCACCTCAGCTGACTAGAATTTACCGGCTAACTGATATTTATGACTCTTAAAAGTCCTTACTTTTCAGATATTAACTCTGACATAGAATTTCTACCATTAATTACATGGAATAATATTAGCGTCACCTCAGAAACATGTATGCTAAGCTAGGCAGTTAGCTAACCTATCCATTATTAATACTGAACAAAAATGTTTTATGTTTTGTTAGATTTGTCTATTATCTGTTTGAAGATGAAAAAAAAAATCCAATTTATGTCTACTTTTATCCAATCAAGTTTTCTAGCAGTAATCTATCTGGCTAGTCACAAGCTAGCATGTTTACACTGATGCTGTCGGCCATTCTGTTATATCTGTTCTTATCTCAATATATGGAAGGATGTTACGCTGACATAATGTTCCTTGCATTCTGTATAATAAAAGCAGTTACATATTGAGGGGTACCTAAAGGGAAAATATTGCATAAAACTGATGTTTATGTCTTTTTTTTTGGCATTTAGGTGGCACTTCAGTGTGTACATGAGCAACAAACCTGAGAGGAAAAAATAATTCACTGCTTTTTGTCTTTTTATCAGTTCGGCTTAAACAAACTAATTGGATTTTCCCCTAATGTGACCTCATATAAGGACAGCCCCTGATTATTGTTCAGCTGGTGGGGAGAGTCATTTACATATACTGTATACTGAAAGCATGTGGTTGGAGGAGGAGTGATACACGAGACGTTTGTGGTTATTTGATGGGCATTTCATTCTGAGAATTAAAACACACACTTTAGAGGAGCCCTGTCCTATCTTGTTGAAGGAATAGTTAAAGATGGGACCTTTAAATGATCCCAGTGAGCTCTAAGAAATGCTGCCTGTTAATTTGTATATTGTCTGACATCATGAGTGCTCAAGCTCCAAGCTGTACCATTGTAGCATCTTTATGGTGGTTCTAAAAATAAAGATTCAAAAGGTTTTTTTAAGTGGTATTTTTTTTCCAAGGCTTGTGCTTCCTCTTTGCTTTTATGACTACAGAGTGCATCATTTATCAGTGACCCACTTTTTCCATAAACTAAAACTCAGCCAAATCTGCTAAAACAAAACACAGGAAGTATACATGCAATACACAACACCACACACACACACACAGTGCGCCGAGAACTTATCAGATTCATGTAGGCCTGCGTTGAAGCATTTTATCCGACCAGCAGCAGGTCAGACAACCTGAAGGAGGAAGTGCTTTAACGGTGCTAATGTTCACGGCAGCACCACAGCTCTCTGAAGGGAGTGGGAGGGTGCAGGAGTCGTTTGAACCCAGAGCCTGAGGGAATCACCAGGCCCCGTAAGTGCACTTTGGAAAGCTCTTGTTCGTACAACTGTTCCATCTGTGGCGATCCGCATTTACATCTTTGTTTTCGCCCTTGGGACGAGTGCCAGAAGCACTCCAGCTGGGCAGCAGGGACGGCCGCAGGATGGTAATGAGAAGAGGCAGCAGGGTGGCGTGGAGGAGGAGGAGGGGTGATGGAAAGGCGAAGAAAGGAAGAAGGTTTTGTTGGGAATTTCCAATTTACTTGATAAAAAAAATTCAGCGAGCAGTTAGATTAGCTCAGATCCCTTTAACCCTTTCAGCTCTGAATTGTTATCAATAACTCCTATTAGTGCATATTTTCACCTGCGTATATAACAAGCAACGTAACACCACATGGCTTGAAGGTATTGATTTATGAATCATTTCTGATAGTGGAATAAAGTGGGGCGAAGCAAGTGGAAAGAAAATGATCATCACTGTTTGTGCCAATGATATTGCACAATAATTTGCAGCCTCATAATGCAGATGTGGGATGGTGGCGCATTACTACTGTATGTTCCATGTGTTTCTGAAGAAGAACCTAAAATCTGACCAGCTTTAAGAGCTTTTTTTTTCTAAGAATGTGTGAATCTTGGAAATGTGAAGCGATAGGAAATATACAAATGAATGGAGGTCTTTTCTTTTCTGAAAATAAAAAAATACTTGCATGAGATTAATAGAGATTCAGCACGAGTCTGATCAGGATACAGCTGTTAAAGACTTGAGAAGCCTCTAAGGAGGGTTATGATCACATGACCACCCATATTGAACTGATTTCCTCACCACTGGAGAAGATGGCTTTAGTGGAAAACAAGTGACACATTCGACTTACTTAGCAGTAATATTACTAATGTAAACCTGCATAAACATTTATTAGACTAATCATATTAAAGGAAAAAACACAATTTTGATTTAATGTGTAGAACGAGTGTATTTTACAAACATTATTCGTTAAGTGTACAGCTGTACACTGTGTGTGAGTGTGTCTGTTTGCGTTAGATTTTTTTCTCTTGACTTTAATTGGTGTGTTGGCGACAGAACACACAGCTGTAATTATAAGGTGCCCTCACTTCCCTCTCAGGATTTGTCAGTTATAGCTCTCCCATCTGCTCTGTACACACACACACACACAGGATGCCAGTGTTAGTGTGTTACAGGTGTAACACTCATGAGGCTACAGATGACTAATAATCTGTCTTTCCTCTTTTGTCCCCATTCAAAGCTGGAAAAAAGACCATTTTTCTTTTGTGGTGATATATTTTCTCACACAAGGTCGTGTGTGTGTGTGCGCACTCATTTTTGTGGGAGTTGCAAGCATACAAACAAAAGATTGTTGCCCCTCCTTTACACCTTTCCCCATCTCCCGTGGAAGACCTGCCCCAGGTGGGCACAGAGAGAGGGGGCAGGTGCGAGACAGCCAGACACGATGTTAATAAACAACAGACCTAAGTGCTTTTTCTTTCTTTCTTTCTTTCTTTTGTTCGTTTATCCATATTCCATATTTCCTTCCTTTCTCTACTTTCTTCTTCTTTCTTACTTTCCTTCTTCCCTTTTTTCCTTCCATCTTTTCCATCCTTTTACCTCTTCCCTTCTTCCTTCCTTTCTTTTTCTTCCTACCTTGCTTTCTTTTCTCAAATTTTTTCCTTCTTTCCTCCCTTCCTCCATCACTTTCCTTCATTCCTTCTTTTCCTTTCTTACTCCCATTAATTTTTCTTTGTTTCTTTCATTTTCTTTCTTCCCTTCATTCCTTCTTTTTACTTTCTTCCTTTCTGCTTTTCCATTCTTACTTCCCTTTCTCCTTTTTTCTTACCTTCTTATAACCTTTTCTTTCTTCCTTCCTTCTTTCCTTCCTTCCTTCCTTTACTTTCTTCCTTCTTTTCCATTCTTACTTTCCCTCTTGCTTTCCTCCAATTCTTTCCTTCCTTCCTTACCTTTCTTCCTTTCTTCTTTCCATCCTTTCTTACCTTTATTTTCTTTCCTTCTTTCTTCCTTCTTTCCTTGCTTCCTTTACTTTCGTCCTTCTTTCCTTCCTTCCTTTCTTTTCGTCCTTCTTTTCCATTCTTACTTTACCTCTTTTCTTCTTGCTTTACTCCTTTCCTTTCTTTGTTCCTTCCTTCCTTTTCTTCCTTCATTCTTTTCTACTCTTCCTTTCTTTCTTAATCTCCTCCTTTTTCCGTCCTTCTTCCTTCCTCCTTTGCTTCTCCCTTGCAGGGCAGTAGTTTTTATATATTCAATCTTGGCTGAGATTTTTCCCTGAAGTCCTCTCAATCAGAACGGAACAGTTCCACTCTTGCCCTAAAATCCGACCCATGAAACATACAAAGTGTGTTCAAAAAGGGCTTGGGTACAAGACAAGTGCGTGTGTTGTCGTTGCAATTTCAGTTCGGCTCAACAGGGGGCTCTAAAAGTTACAGACCGCTCCTTTAAACAGCGCTTGCTTTGATTTTACGAGTCGTAAACTGTGATTATTCTCAGATACGGACTCGTGCAGTCGTCCTGTTCTGATTTTAAATTGAGATTTACACCATGTACTGATTAATTCATTACATCTCTGCAGTTGCTTGGGGAATTAGTGTGTAAATTTAACCGGGTCTCTATAATTGAGCAGTGTTAAGCTCGGCTTTGCTTAAGATTTACACTCGTCTTCTGATGCTACTCAGGAAGCTTTGCTCACTCGGAGCTTATGGGCTTGTTGGCTCAGTGTAGTGCAAGGAGAGCTCTGATTAAATATGCAGGCTGAAGTTTTAACACTCTCTGCTGCACACATTAAACAGCCCTGACATCTCCACACACGGCCCGTCAAGCAAGCTGCACCAGGCTACACACTCTCACACAAACACACACACACACACACATACACACTCATCCGTGCAAAGTTAGTAGTCAACTCACTAAAGCCATAAAAGCATGCCGTCCGTGCCAGCAGTGTACGTTCCTGACGCTGTGTGTGTGTTTGTGTGTTTCTCAGCACCTCTATTCACATGAACCCTAACAGCACTTTACACCAATAACATTCAAGTACCACTTCACTGCAACGGCTTTGGCCCTCATTTCACAAAGCAGATTCTCTCTGATCTGCATGCTTTAGTCTATCCGAGTTTTTTTTTTTTTTTTCCCCCAGCATCGCACAAGGCGCGACGCGATTTCTGCCTGAGCTTAATCTGTGTGGAATAATCTGTTTGGGGATGTAATTCACATGGTATGCCTTTTGATTTGGATTATGAAGCAATCCTCTTAGCGCATAGCTTGGTCGAAGTTATCGGTGTCCCGGAAAGCCGGGCAAATCCACTCCGTCAAAATCAGGCAGCCCATTAACTCGTGCTAATTTTCCTCCGGCTCAGTCCTTTAAATCTCACACACTTCGTCCCATAAATACGCCCTAAAGGGAAATTCCGACATAAAGCTAATGCTTAATTTGTCAGTAGTATGTAGGGCAGTGTTAGATCTTTTAGCCTCAGCACTGTGGCAGAATTCATAAGCATGACCTTTGTCATAATGTCCATCAGTGTTAAGTTACTACATTACTTCAACTTTAAGCAGCGTCCCTTACTGAACTGTTCATGAGTCAGTCAACTATTTTTTCTTTTAGCGATGATTAGGATTACTGTGTACCTTTATAAAGTCTTCTCTCCACAAGCAAGGGATAAAACACTATTAGGTGTAAAGCAAAGTTACTGTTATTGCCTAGAAGTTTAGCGTTCCCTATTATGTGTATGGTATCTATTAATGAACAACATGTGAGGAGCTTTAACCATTTCTAGTTACATTTGAACAGTTTGATTGCAAAACTAGGCGACACGGTGGTGTAGTGGTTAGCACTGTCACCTTGCACCTCCAGGGTCCGGGTTTGTTCCCCGTCCAGGCTTGATTCCCATCTCTGTGTGCATGTAGTTTGCATGTTCTCCCTGTGCTTGATGGGTTTCCTCCGGGTACTCCGGTTTCCTCCCACAGTTCAAAGACATGCAGGTTAGGCTAATAGGCGTTCCCAAATTGCCTACAGTGTGTGAATGAGAGTATGTGTGCCCTGTGATGGATTGGCACCCTGTCCAGGGTCCTCGTGCCCTAAGTCTCCTGGGATAGGCTCCAGGCCCCCCGTGACCCTGAATACAGGATAAAGCGGTATAGATGATGAGTGAATGAGATTGCAAAACTGGATAAATGCCATTGCTTGCAAACTTTCATTCATTTTGACAAGGTTGTCAACCAAAAGATGTTATTGCTGAAAATACCTATACATTTGGCCAAAACACACTATTGGTGCTGATTCAATTAAAAAAAAAGTGTTTTTGAGAGATGATTTCATATGTACACCAAAAATGGCCATTTTTCAGCATTATACTGTTTCACTTCAAACAATAAAAATATTAAATGCAAATCATTCACATTTCTTTATGAATATTGATACTAAAACTGATGTAAGCTTTTAGAAGCATATAACCTGTACAAATTGTTGTTTAAATGAAAGCATTCTGTGCAAAATTAAGATTCCCCACCCCCCAAAATAATGTGTAGTGTCCGTAACCATGTCAAATTAATGTCGCTTTATCTTAACCATTTAGCATTTTAGAACAATACGCTTTTTCAGGTTTATGCCTTTTCATGTGAAATCTAAATTGGCCATGTTGCATCTGAATGACAATTACAGTAAGAACATTGAAAGATTTGAATAAAAAAAAAAAAAGTTATGGACACTATATAAAACACTATATAAAACACTATATATGGACACTATATAAAACTCATGAAGTTGTACTTATCAAATAAGAGACTTTTATCCGATACAAATATAAATGTTATGTATTCATATTGTGCTCTGCCTCCAGGATGTACCCTGCGCAAGTTCCCTTGGATAGTGTCCAGGCCTCTTTGATCCTGCCCAGGATAAGCGGTAAGTGAATGGAAATGATAAATTGGATAATGTTATTATTTATGTTTATTAACACGAGGGCTGAAGAAGGAATGAGAAAAACCCTTTCTTTTTGTGTGCATACATTAAACATACATTTTCTCCTGCAAAGTGACATTTTAAGAAATTTAGAGATCCTAAGTAAGCTTATTGTGTTTTTTTTGTTTGTTTGTTTGTTTTATTTCTCCTAATTACAGTTATATTTTTTTTGCTTGTGCATCTATGATTAGAGATGAACTTGTATGCTTTATGAAATCTACTGTACGCACAACAGTTATCAAAGTATTCAAAGTGAAGAGCGAAAACTAGAAAGCTGGCTCACAGATTTTCATCAGATTTTGCCTGAACACACTAAAAAAGGATGAATTTTCCAACAGTCCAATCCCTTACTTCCATCCGAATCCGTGTGTCTCCGTAATGCTTTTGCATTTGATTCCAATGTAGCATAATCCTCACGCTTCTGCCTGCTTTTTTTCTCCATCTGAGCAAGTGATTTCTTTCTGTCACAGATTTGCCAGACTCTCATACTTTAGCATGATCAAATAACTGAGCAAAACTACCTCAAATCATTTAAGTCTTTCATTCAATATTACTGATCCTTTCAGGTGCTTTGTAATTTAATAAACAGGATTAGAATCTCTCTCTCTCTCTCTCTCTCTCTCTCTCTCTCTCTCTGTCTGACTTTTATTAACTCTCCTATGATTGCAGAAGACAAAAAAAATGAAGAATTGTCTTCAGTAATATAGTATAATATAATATATGATGTGTATGTGTTCATGCATTTGAAGACATGCTACATTTTTCTTTCTTTGTGTGTGTGTGTGTGTGTGTAAGGGATTAGTGGTGGAGTTGGCTGCTTCTTGGTGGATGGTGGTGAGGAGATGAGGATGAGTTAATCTGTAAATCCCGGTCTTAGCTTTCTTATCCTGAGCCGCAGTAGTGTGCGTGTGTGTGTGTGTTCGTGTGTGTGTGTGTGCGCGTATGTGTGCGCGTGCACAGCTACAGTAAGGTTGCTTCAGTAGAGATCTTTCAGTTTCCACATGTATATTTAAATCTCTTATGCACCCTGGCACATTTTTTTTGACTGACAAATTAAGATTAAAAGCTTTAAGCGAATTAAAGTGTCTCTTCCCTGTAATGAGTGTGGATTTGGTTTTCACTCTACTGCTCAATACACCAAGTCTCGGTATTCAAACATGATAATATTAGTCGTCCGTCTGTGCTCTAAACCCCACATCGATGACCTTCAGCCCCTTTTAGCTATCTAAAGCACTAATGGGTTCCGTGAGCTAGGGTCATAGCTCATAATGTGTGCGTAGTTGTCTTGGCAAACCTGGCTGCTTTCTTGCATGTTTTTGTCTGCATTGCATTAATAAACATTTTTAATAGCTCGAAGTCTGTTTGTGCCTCAGTGCTACTGAATGCCCTTTTCTGATTGGTCAAAAGGTGAAACTTTATAGCTTCTGTAATGAAAGGAAATGACTCCTTTTGCTTATGTAACTAAAAACTGGTAAACTGTTAAATAAAGAAGAAGGGTTCAGGGTTATATTCCCGCCTCGGGTCTGTGTGCATGGAGTGTATGGAAAACTTCCTCCCCTACTCTAAAAACATACAGGTTAGGCTAGTTGGCGTTCCCAAATTGCCCGTAGTGTGTGAATGACAATCGGGTGTCGAACTGGCAACCCGACCCCTTAAGTATCTGCCATAGAAATGTCCCGGGTGGGCAGTATCCATAACCTGATGTGCCAAATGGTTAGCACCTCCAGGGTCTGATTCCCCACCAGGTTCGATTGCCACCTCTGTGCATGGAATTGATGAATTGGCACCCTGTCCAGGGTTTACCCTGTCTTGTCCTCTAATTTTTCTGAGAGGATTCCATCCCAACCCCATGACCTCTGGGTACTCCGGTTTCCTCCCACAGTCCAAAGACATACAGATCAGGCTAGATGGTGTTCCCAAGTTGCCCGTAGTGTGTGAATAAGTGTGTGGTGTGTGCATGTGTGCCCGGTGATGGATTGGCCTTATCCTGCTTTGTGCCCATAGTTTCCTGGAATAGGCTCCAGGCTCCCCGTGACCCTGTACCGGATAAGCACTATAGAAGATTAATGAATGAATGTTTATTTCATTTACAGAAGGACTCTACACTGTGTGCTGCACGATTCCTTTTCTACCACAGGAACGTCTTCAGTATAGAGGATATTTAATCACATTGTATTTAGATTCTGTTTCCTGTGCATCTGTGCATTTTTTGTCTTACTAACTTACTGAGTAATTAACACAGACAATTGAGATTCTCAGTTCTCCAGGTCATGGTTCAGTGGCAATTGGATTTGCTCGAAGTCTCTCGAAGTCCCCTTTTATACATACAGAAGCAATATTGGTGAGAAAATTGGCATACTCCTGGAGATTTCCTTCAATTCCTGCGTTCTCATAGAGCTCTCTACAAACTCCCCAGCCCTCACTTCAATCTTTCCAATCTCGGCAAAAAGCTAGACTTATTGGGGATGTCAATTCTTTCCGTAGACTATTCATAAGGAACAATTGATACATTTCTCTCTTGGCACACTCCTGGCACTCAGAGACTCACTCCTGCGCACTTCCCAAAGCCATGGGGCTCTTCTGGTTCTCGCCAATCAAAAGAAAACTTTTCAAAAATCCTTAAAACTACCATTAAATTCTCTCATGTCTCGATCGTGTTGCTCTCACCGAGTTCTCCTTGTAGTCGCGGGCCTCTCGTCAAACACTCATGGCCTGTCTTTGTTCCTGTACGAGCTCTCCTTGTTCTCGCTGAGATTGGCGGATATTCCTAGTTCTCTTTGCACATACACCACACACTCTCCGAGACCTCCTTGTCCTCGTCAAAGCTCTCCCCAAATCTGACCATCCGCCTCTCTAAGGTCACAGACCGACCATTTTCTTGTCAAAATCGCCTCTTACGAGATTTCCCCACTAATTCCACTGTATATAATGCTTAAATACCCCAAAGTCTCCTTATCACCTGAGTGTCTATACATTCAGATACACATACAGTACATAGTCTGGTGTTCGTTTCCTTGGTGCTATGTCATTCAGCTCTGACATGTATTTCAATTTTTTATTTCAGTCAGTACTTGTGAGATTCTTTCTGGCCCTGGTCGAGCCCCAGGCTATTTCAGCCCGGCTGTGCCCTTGCCCTTGCCCATGCCTTGGCGCTCTCTCCAGGCTCGTATCTGTGCCCACCACTGCTGGGAGCGTGTCCCGCGCACTCAGGTGCGACGTAATTGCAGTAATGAACTCCTAGGTAGACTTCCACACTCCACTGCTTCTTCCGCGACACGACGCCAAAACAAATCTTGTCATAATTAGCTGTAATCCTGCTCATTACTGCCGGCTTAATTAGCCTATTAATAACACATCCTAGGAGAGCTTGTTTGCTGCGCAGGCAAATGTTTGTTCCTAAATTAGCAAACAAGGAGACAATGGCATTGTTCAAACACAGGCACTCCGACAATGCAAAGCAGGCAGGATTAAAGCCAGTCAATGCCAGAGCTTATTTGTGGCTAAGTATGTGTATGTGTGACAGGGAGACAGAGAGACAGAGAGAGAGAGAGATGTGGTTTTGTTTCGATTTGTTTTGTTTTGAACCCTAGGCTGTAAAGCAAGGTATATAAAGGACAGATCAGGGCCTGTAGTACATCCTGTGTCGTTGCACCAGTTTGTGTGTGTAGTCTTGTGGAGAGCTTAATGGGGATGAATTAGGCCCATTAAAGTTGTTTTAGAGGCAGCAATCACATTTGAAGCTTTTAAGCCCAGAGAGGCATCTCGTGTTCCATGACAATGAGTAGCTCTATTTTCCAAACTCTCTCTACAGCTTTGTTTCCTGCAGACGTGTCTGAACCACAGCGCTCATTTGTTAGCGATTATTGAAGGGTTTATACAATTCCACAAAGACCTTTTAGTGTTTTTTTTTTTTTTTTTTTTTAATGAATGTCAAAGTACAAGGCTGAATGCTTGGAGAAGCAAGAATCAGGATTTGCAACCACAAAATTGAGTGTCGTCATTAACGCCATGACCGCCCGTTTCTCTTATTATTTTTCTAATAATAGCTCTAAGCCATGCACTGGATGCAATGGAAAAGTACTTATCCATTAACGCTATAAGACACACCCAGTGAGTAAAAACTTTATACTGTGATACACACCCAAGGAATAAAATCCCTACACAATAATATACCGTCACTGCGTAAAACCTACATGCTGTAAGACACGCCCACTGAGTAAAATTGTTAACATTATACGACACACCAATTGAGTGAAATGACATTATGAGACACGCCCACTGAGTAAAATTGTTAACATTATACGACACACCAATTGAGTGAAATGACATTATAAGACACGCCCAGTGAGTAGAATCTGCACTATAAGACACAACCACTGAGTAAAACCTTTATGCCATAAGACACACTCACTAACTAAAATGATAGTCTATAAGTCACACCCACTGAGTGAATTCTTTACACCACAAGACACACCCAATAAAAGTAAAATCCTTACGCAATAAGACACAGCCTCTGAGTGAAATCGTCACGCCAAAAGACACACCCACTAAATAAAATCTTTACCCTATGAGACACACTCACTGAGTAAAGTAAATTCTTCATGCCACAAGACACACCCACCTAGTAAACTCTTTACTCTACAAGACACACCCACTGAGTAGAATCTTACTGTTACAAGACACACCCACTGAGTAGAATCTTACTGTTACAAGACACACCCACTGAGTAGAATCGTCACGCCATAAGACACACCCACTAAATAAAATCTTTACCCTATGAGACACACACCCTGTATAAAATCTATGCCATAAGACACACCCACCGAGTTGAATCTTTAAGCCATCAGACAAAATCCATATGATGTTCGACACACTCAATACTACAGTACATGCTCAGACACACCCTCTAAGGACAAGCTACATAGGACATACATGTATACACACTGAGCATGATCGTGCACCTAAACTCCTTTGGGACCATTTAAGTACCTGGCAGGCAAGGGAAGTGCGTGCATAGATGGGTCTGTGATGCGAGAGTTGTGTGTGTGTGTGTGTGTGTGTGTAGTGTGTGTGTAGTGTGTGTGTAGTGTGTGTGTAGTGTGTAAGTCGCATGTACAAGATGCATAAATAAAGCATGTACTTACTGCTCACTGACACTCAGCTACTGTAACCAGACACTGCTCATACAAGCCAGGCCACATTTACCCCCAACACACACGCACGCACACACACACACACGCACACACACACACACACACACACACACACATACAAACACACAAATTGCTCTAAAATGTTTATTTTTTCACTTCAAAACAAAAATATTTTATTTTTATTAAAGAATTTATTTATTTAATGGTTTCTTGACTAATCATTAAACCTAGAGGTTTTGTAAGTAACTTTAAATATAGATTTGTGTAACATATTCTATTGATTGGTTGAGATTCAGGATTTATGTCTGACATTTTTACATTGATATTTCACAGCCCGGTGAAATCATCCTGCACACACCACGGAGCAATCGTACTGGTGCGCGGTGATTTGGGGATGTAGAAATAACATAAGTTTTTATTTTTACAATGTTTTAGAAGCACTGTTGAGGTTTTTATACAACTGTACAATTTGTACCTGAGAGCTATGATATCTGAGCTCAGTTTGTGACCTCACAAAATAAAAAAAAGAAATGCTCCACTTTAATATTCCCGATCGTAAAAAAAAAATACAGACCAATTTATTATTTAACACACACGGAACAAGCTTACGTATTCATGTTGATTTTACAACCAGTTGTAGTTTATGTCTTTCATCAACCGCAGCTAACTGTCACCGGATTGTGGGATGAGCAGGACCTTTTTAGTTCCATCTCATATTTCCTGACCACGCGTGTCATTCCTGATCACTTGTTTGACTTTGTGTCCTGTGGTGTACCATGACGTGCCTCGGAATGGCCGGAAAACTAAATCGAATGTCTGTCTGTGTGTGTGTGTGTGTGCGTGTGTGCGTGTGTGTGTGTGTGTGTGTGTGCGTGCGCGTAACAGGAGCTTTGTTGGGAATGTGTAGCTGAGTCAGTTCTAGGACACCGCTGGCAGCTCAGAGGAAGTGAAATGGATCAATAGTTTTTTCCCCTTTCTTTAACCAGTGAAAACTGGCAGACCTATTGAAATGCCGGTGTAGGGCGAGTGAATAATTTATACCGTGTCAGTCTGTGTCTTTGCTTCAGTGTGTGTGTGTGTGTGAGAGAGAGAGTTTGAATTACAGATGCCAGATTGTGCAGACTATTGAGTTTACGGTATTAATCATTCATACATGAACTAGACCTGGGTTTGCTTACAAAAGCAGTAAATAATCTCATTGATGCAGGAACTGGAGAGAAATGCACAGTGTGCATGTGTGCATGTGTGCGTGTGTGTGTGTGTGTGTGTGTGTGTGTGTGTGTTTTAAATGTAAAAGAGCAAAAAAGCAAGGCATTTTTCATATCCGTCCATCCCCATCACACATCCATCACACGTCTTCAGCTTTGATTACACACTCAATGTGGTCGTCAATTCACATGTCAAAATACCAGAACCACTTTCTTCACAATTTGTGTTCTGGAATGTGGCCATGTCATCAGAGAAGAAAAACTCATGTACATTCATGTCATGTCATTTTACTGCCACATAACATAACCTGAGATAACCCCAGATCATAACACTGCCTCCAGAAGCTTGGAACAGAGGGCACAATGAATGATTGGTGCATGATGCGCTTCCCTTCTCACCCTGATGCACCCATTGCTCTGGAATAGGACAACGTGACCTTGTTCCATCGCTCCAAAGTCTGATGAGTTTCAATAACAAGTCTTTGGTTTAACAGCTGTTGAGTCCCAATCCTGTGAGTTCTCATCTCATGTGTGTGTATGGAAATGCTCTTACTTCACTATTAAACATAAATATGGATTTTACTGTTGATTTTTTTTTTTTTTTACCACGCAACTACTGTATACACGTGTTTAAGTAAGTAATCCCGGACATTCACGATTTATTTCTGATGACCTTCTTTCCGTGCATGTATTAATTCAGGTTTTAATTCTTAACCCAATTCTAGTCATTTGAATGATTTTGCTTGATGTATTTGCTTGCAATACTTCTAAAACTGTTACTTTTTTGTATTTCTTTACTGATTATAAATAGTATATTTTTATAATATGGAAAATAATATCAGCCAGCAACCATTCTCAAATGTGATTGGTGAAAAGGTGTGTGTTATTTTTGTATAAGAGCATCACTCAGGGAGGCATGGTGGTGTACTGTCGCCCTCCGCCTCCAGGGTCCGGGTTCGATTCCCGTCTCTGTGTGCATGGAGTTTGCATGTTCTCCCCGTGCATGGTGGGTTTCCTCCGGGTACTCCGGTTTCCTTCCACAGTCCAAAGACCTGCAGATTAGGTTAATTGGCGTTTCCAAATTGCCCATAGTGTGTGAATGAGTGTGTGTGTGCGTGTGTGTGTGCGTGTGTGTGTGCGTGTGTGTGTGTGTGTGTGTGTGTGTGCGCCCTGCGATTGATTGGCATCCTGTCCAGGGTGTACCCCGCCCTCGTGCCCTAAGCTTCCTGGGATGGGCTCCAGGTCTCCGCGACCCTGAATACAGGATAAAGCGGTGTAGACGATGAGTGAGTGAGTGAGTGAGTGAGTGAACATCACTCAGACATTAGTTTTGGCTGAAACATATAAATGTGCTCGTTGTAATACTTTCTTTTTTTCTATACTACCAGCTTGAATGCTAAACATAATCAAAGACGTAATCAAAAGTGAAACAGATTTTTAAATAATGTGTTAAAGTTTAACGAAGGAAAATGAACAAGGATACATGAATGGATACTATACCTACCTAAGAGTTTTGCTTTATTTATACTATCGTCTACACCAAAGGTTTCAAAGCTATGAAGTAACACATGGAATTCTGTAATAAGGGGAATTAAAAAAGGAAAATGTTTTAGATTTGAGATTTTTCCATGTAGTCACTCTTTGCTTTAATGGCACTCTCTTGCACACTGGTAAGTCTCATGAGACAGTCACCTGGAATGATTTTGCATCAGTCTTGAAGGAGATCCCAAGCTGTGCTGTTTTTTTTTTTTTTTTTTGGCTTGTTTTTGGTTTGTAGAAAGTGTTCATTAATAAATTATACACTGTAATCGTTGGCAATCTTGCAATAAATGGAATAAAACACTCCAGACCTCGCTGTTACACACAAATGTCCCATTTTGTTTCTTGGGTTATTTTTGTAAAACTGCACAGTGTGTTATTTCCTACATAATTCATCCGAAATGATTCGTTTTAGCAGCAGTGCAGGACAGGAATGTCAGTCCTGATGTCGTCATGCCGAAGTAGAGCCGTGTAATTTAAAATGAAACTGTAACTTCACTTCATATCAGGAGCAGGAGAAAGATAGAGTGCAGTCACTGGAGAGGAATATTCTTTTTCTGAGACTGGATTATGTATAACACACACACAAATAGACGGCGTCTGGCAGAAAAATAACCTGGGAGGTGAAGCACCTTTTGTTACCTTGCCATCGATCACCCTTTTCTCATTTGCATTTCATCTGGAGAATAAGAAAGAGGGACAAAGAGAGAGAGAGAGAGAGAGAGAGAGGTGGTGATTGCTGTAATTCACAAAGGTCCCCAGAAGCTTTCTGAGAAAAAGTCCAGGATTAAGATTACAGAATAAGAGCGAGTGGCTGAGAGACAGCAGGCTCACCTAGAGCAGGGGAAGTGATGATACGCCTCAGATGAACGGCTGTCATTTTCTTTCTGCTCAGTGATCTCATCCTGGCCGAGTCTCACTGCTCTGCTCCAACCTGTCAGGGACGCCGACACTCTGTCATTCTCTATCTCTCTTTAGCCCCTTTCACACAGAAATCACACTGTATAGGTGATAGAAAAGGACCTCCTCAATGATGTGCTCTCCTGATGTTGGGTAACTGCAGAGGTGGAAGTTTCATTAGTCAATACTTTTCCTTTTACTCGCAAATATTTGTACTTCCTAGTTTGTACATTTTTTGTACTAAAATACGGTGTACTAAAATTTGTACATTTTAGTGCACCGTAACCAGAAATGTTATTTTGTGTAATATTTGAAGCTGTAGTATTTAATCTTGTGATACAACACATCCTGATTATTAGGTATAATTGCATGATTTGATTTGCCATCCTTTATCATGTAGCAGGCATTTAAAATCAGAAGTGGAAATGGTTGCAGATGAGGACGAAAACGGAGAGACTTTTTTCGGGGATTTTTCCCCATTTTTCTCCCTAATTTAGTCATATCCAATTCCTCCTCGTCACTAGGGGGCTCCCACATTAAGTCTTCTACCACTACCACTCAGTCGGGAGGGCCGAAGACTATCATGTGTTTCCTCCGGACCACGAGACGCCAGACGGGCGCATCGTTTTTTTCGAACAGCTCGCTCACGCACCATTGGGGGCGGCGTAACACACTCGGAGAACAGCGCTATCCGCTCCTTCCGATTGTGCGAGTTCATAGACGCCCCTGATTGGCTGTAGAGCCGTGATTAATGTGTATTAGAGGTAATGTGAGAATTGATGAGATTAATGAGAGATTTTTTTTTTTTTTTTAGCTTTAAGGAGACCTTGAGCTAATACAAGCTGGGTAATTGTGATACTTAAGTAAATCTGAACATAAATACTTTTGTACTTTTGCTCAAGCAGAATTATAAATGCAGAACGTAAACTTTCTGCTTTAACTTTTACCTAGAGTATGTCTACTTTCATTAAAGTACAGGATTTTCCCACTCTAAAGGTTCATTCACACAGAACCCGAGAATCCGCCTGTAACCCGCCTTAAGGATGTGCTTTCGGGCAGCGCGCAGCAGCATCCAGCCATCAGAGCGGGCGTGGCATTAACACGACATCGTCAGTGTCTGTTATGACGTCTACTACTGTATATGCGTCAGAAATACCGTGCATGCTGTTGCTTTCAAGACAGCGAGGAACTGAGTGTTAAATGCACTCAGTGAACTGAGTGATAAACCTGCACATGTAAATCACTCGCCAAACACAGTGCTCTGCTCAGAGTTCACTGTCTCCACAGTTCACTGCCTTTTCTCACTGATGAGGCACTTAACTGAGAAACAACGAAACAGGACAGTCTGCCTTTAGGTCCGTCACGCTCTAGGATTGAGTCTTATTTCGGAGCTCTAGCAACGTAACCAATCATACTGTAGATGAGGCTGAATCCAACCAATCGGGCCAAATGCACTTTGTAACACTGTAATATTTTTTATGCAATCCAAAAAAAAAAAAAAAAAAAAGCCTGGCATTGCTCCACATTCTCAATCTCAGCTGATACATCAGTTAATTTTGCCTGATGCACTCCAGCTTTAGCACTAATTAAGTGTGTCTGAGATCATTCAATATAATACTTCAGCGGATTATCTGCAAACTGTTTACTGTTGTTTAAAGCTCTAGACGGCTTGTCACTCACATCACACATCATTTCAAGACATCAGACCCCCATTTTTATTTTATTTTATTTTTTTACTCGTCCTGCCCATCAGTACAGAATGATGAGGTGCAACGATGGCGCAATATTTCCGCATCAAACTGGCTGTTTGAATGGGGCTTTTGTCTCTAAATAGCTGGTCAGTCTGGACCCTTACTGCCTCAGGCATGCATGCTTGTGCGTGTGTGTTTCAGCATGTGGTGAAATGCAGCCATTTAAATGGCTCAGATCTGCTGCTTAAGCTGTGCGAATTTGGACTTTACGCGGATTGAACAGAGGTTTAAGCAGGAGGATGGAGGCCAACACCAAGTCGCAGCAATCCCATGGTGTGTGTGTGTGTGTGTGTGTGTGTGTGTGTGTGTGTGTGTGTGTGTGTGTGTGTGTGAGTGTGTGTGTGTGTTCGCATTGGGAGCTGGGAGCTGCAGACAGGCATCAGGATAAATAGAGCTAACAAGTCCACTGCTCCACTGCTGCACACCTGTCAGAGTTTCATCATATTATACACACTGTTATATCAGACTTGCACATCACACACACTGACATCATCTCCCCGGCAAAACCTCTAATTCACACAAACACGGACACGTCATAGTAGTGTGCGAGTTCCTGATTAGTTTGCTAAGCTTCCTGAGGACTTCACTAATCGCTCCAGAAGTTTAATGAGCTTAACATGGACTTCTATTTATCAAATATCTCAACTCTGAACTCTTCTTTTCTTTAGATATACTCGTATGTTGTGCCGAGTGAAACAACAACAACAACAACAAAAAAACATAATAAAACTGATTATCTACTGGTGCTACTGCTACTACTATTATTACTCCTCCTCCTCCACCAGCTACTCCTACTGCTGCTAGTGCTACTAAACCTTCTTCTCCTCCACATGCTCTTCCTCCTCGTACTACTACTACTGCCTCTCCTGCCACTGCTTTTACTACTATTACTACTGCTGTCACTCCTCCTCCTCCTCCTCCTCCTACTTCTATTAGTGCTACTACAACTCCTCCTCATCCTCCTCCTACTACTACTAATACTACTGGCGCTCCTCGTACAGCTACTGCTAACAAGTATTACTGCAGTTGTTATTCCAAGTATTACTCCTCCTCCTCTTCCTACTACTATTACTGCTACTACTATTGGTGCCCCTGCCATTGCTACTATTACTCTTACTCCTCCTCCTACAGCTACTACAGCTGCGACTCCTGGTATTGCTATTGCTACGGTTGTCACTGCTCCCCCTCCTACTACTACCTGCCACTACTATTTGCACTTCTTGCACTGCTACTACTACTATTATACCTCTTCCTCTTCCTACTGCTACTACTATTGGTACTCCTGCCACTGCTACTACTAATACTACTGTTGTCACTCCTCCTTCTCCTCCTCATACTGATTCTACTGCAATTACATCTAGTACTACTACTAATATTATTTCTATTCCTACTCCTACTGCTGTCATTAGTCCTACTCCTACTATATTCCTCCTAAAAAATAAATAAATCAGGATTTAATTTTTTATACATTCTACTCTTTTTTGGGGGGGTTGTATTGAGTCTTGATCCTAACTCTGGTAACTTGGTGCCCATGGCCACCCTAGTTGGGGTGCGCACACACACTTATGCATTGAGTCATCACTGGCCTACAACATGTACAAACTTACATACCAGAGAACTCAGAGGAAACCCACACAGCATCCAGAGAACATACGAGCATGTGCTAACCACTGAGCCACTCTGGCCTTCATTAGTTTAAAAAAAAAAAAAAAAAAAAACAACAACGTAAAATATAAATAGCACCAATGCTATGCTACTTCTCCTATTATTACTTCTACTACTACCTCATTTTTGTTATTATGACATTTATGCCATTTGGCAGCTCATCTTATACAGCGCACCTAACATCTTATTTATACAGCTGATCCATTGAGGGTTAAGGACCTTGCTTTGGCAGCAATGTTTTATTTTATAGCAATGAGAGGAACTTCACTCTTTGGTATTTTCCACTTTTATGTACTTGTCTACGGTGACACACATACACACACCTCATAGACACCCATCTAGCCCAGAATGCATTGGGGCTGGCAGGAGGCAGATGGCGAAGCGTGTCCTGCTTGGCTTCTGGGTTGGCAGAAACCCAAAGGTGGCACAGGCGCCGGGTTTTTGATGAGGTCCGCACATATGAAAGTACAACATCTGGGCCTGCCATGTGTGCCTTAGATACAGCCAAAACACTGCAGCCAGAACACGCACCCAAACACATAAACACACAAACACACACGCTCGCAGACAAGCACACACCAAAGCCAGCTGCAGCCAAGCTACTGCAAGCTAAACATTATGAATTATGTATGTGTGTGTGAGTGTGTGGGTGGATGGGTGTATGTATGTATGCACTGTGTGAATGTTGAGGTCCAGCACTGACTTTGATTAAAAATCTAAAAAGGCCATGAATATGCAAAAGGCATTACAGTGAATAGAGCCAGGAGCAACTGATTTGTCAATTGTTCGTATTTCATGAAGATTGAGTTGCACCTCCTGAGTCTTCTAATCGGAGAGAGAGAGAGCGCTATTGGATTTCTGTGTTATCTTAATTATGAAGCTCTTTTTAGGCCTAATGACTCATTGGCATGGCTGAGTAGAACTGGGGTATGTTTTTGCCCGTGTCTAAGTGTGTGTGCACACCTGTGTCTCTGAAAGTGAGTGTTTCTGAGTGAAAGAGAGAAAGAGAAAAGGGTAGAGAGAGAGAAGGTGATGGAGTGTGAGCGAGTGTGTGATCTGAATGTTAAGTCGCCTCTGTTCAGCCTGTTCTCCGAGGAGGCTGAGCCGAGTGATTCACGGCCACTCTGTGGCTCCGCATCCATTAGATTGTTTTAATTAAGCTTAATTAGAGTAGTGATTACAATCATGGGCTCGATACCTGCTATTAAATCATCCATCCATAAATGTTGGCCTTCAATTGCTAAGGGGGGGGGATGAAAAGGAAATGAATGATGGGGGTGTGCAGGCCGGGCGATGGCAAACTGCCAGCCATTAGCTGTGTGCATGCGTGCGTGTGTGTGTATTCATGGCACATTATTCATTATGACATACAATACCTTGCTAAATTATCGCCTGTCTTCCTGTGTCCGAAATAGTACAATAGTACTCTCCTATTCCCCTACAAACAGTATAGTGCAGCATGGGAATTTTCCCGTTTGCAAAAGTGGGGCCAAATGTGCCAGCTGCCACCCCTAAAATAAGTCATTATACATCATCATCATCATCATCTATACCGCTTAAACCTATATTCAGGGTCATGTGGGGCCTGGAGCCTATCCCAGGAGACTTAGGGCACAAGGCGGGGTACACCCAGGACAGGGTGCCAATCCATCGCAGGGCATCATTATACAGTTATCAGAAATTTTACAAATTCCTTGGCTGTTAGAAGTTCTAGGCGATCAATGCAGCCAATGCAGAACATCAATATTTCAAAGGCAGAATTATTTTGCATACTTCAATGCGCTTTTCTCACACTTTACTACCTTATGTCTTAAACTTTGAAAAATGCCACTAGACACTTGACATTTAACCTATTGTGAGGTAGTGGATAACAACCAGCTTATCTTGCACGGATAAAACAAAAATGCGACAATTGAAGAAAATCCTGGAGAAAAATAAACAGATAAGGAGAGCAGAGAGTCACAAACGTAATAAAATGAAAAGTGCGTTTTTAAGTGGCTTGTAAACCTTTCAGTGATATTAAGTACAAGTTTAAATCGTGTGGAGCTGAAAGGTATCACAGGAGAACAGTGGAGATGAGATCTGTCTCTGTAATGGGCTATGTGTCTTGAGTGACACTGACTATAGGAAGGCTATAAATATCCAAAGTGGGCATCTCAACCCTCCTGGGTAAATCTGATTGGAGGTTGGTGTCTAACTTCCAAACACTGATGTCATTTGATACCTTGTTGGTTGAAGAATGGAAAGATCCAGGATGGGTGCCTCCGCCCTTCCAAAGAGATGTGTAATGTAGATCCTTGATGGTCCTCATAGCCCTATCAATGCTCAGGTTGTTCCCTTGCAATTATTGAGGGCATCTGATTCCCTGCTTGATTCCCGATTCTATGCTTGTGGCATTCTTGGTCAGGTTGGATACATCTTTGCCATGACGCTGTCTGATTATATGTTCGTGGTAATGTTGAAGTCTGGGCAGATTCCAAGTGTGAACCTCTTCCAACGCTGATCCTGTCTGATTTCTTGTTAGTGGTATCCTTGAATGCAGCGCTCGTCCAGGATGGGAGTTTCAGCCCTTCCAATGCTAACAGCATCGGATTCTCAGTTAGGGGTATCGTTGAAAGCTTGGCGGATGCAGGAGGTGTCTCTCCAGCTGGCCGGGCGCCCTGGCAGGCAAGGCTGAACAGCGCTGGTTAGGAGCTGTTACACACTGTTATCAGCCAGGGCAGCGGATGCTGTGGGAGATGAGTGTGGAATAGACTGTGTGTAAAGGAAACAACTGGAGATCAAGCACACATCAGACTAACGTGACAGACAATTTGGGTGGGTGAGTGGGTGCAGTCTATACGATGTCTAATGCACCCAATGTCTAATGCACATAATGTGTGATTACAAGGTTTGTTTTTCGTAATTAATGAATGATGTTGGATAGTTAAAATTAATGTTATAGGTTATCATTTGAGTCTGGGATTTATTGCTTTTGATGCATTAATATGCATCACAAGCTTGTTTATATGGTCTAACTGCCTCACCAAACAGAACGCCAGCTGGCTGTTCTCTGGTCTGATTTCTAAACACAGTGATACTTTTTATGAAGAATAAAAAGATCTGTACTGAAAGTACTTCAGAAGTGAGAAATAGGTTGTTCAAAATGCACATGTTGGTAGAGTTAAGCTTTCTCTACACAAAGCTACTACTCGGGATAATCTCAATGACAAGCCGTGCATTTGCATGCTCGTTGAACCAGTTGATGGTCTCCCACCACATGGTTTGTCTTCCATGGTAGTGTAGTTTCCCCTTCTTTAATCTTCTTCATCCATCCGTTCACATTTCTCTTGTCAATGGTGTCATCTCCGTAAACATTCCGTAGTGCAGTGGGAAACCATCAACAGCGATAAATGAGATTTTCAAGAGTCGTGATCAACAATAGAGCTGGTGATGTCCCTCACTGATGAGGCAAATGAGGATGGGTTCCCTGTTGAGTCTGGTTCCTCTCAAGGTTTCATCTCAGGGAGTTTTTCTTTGCCGCCGTTGCCCTTGGCACTGTTGCTCATCAGGGACAATCTTATCATATTGATTCATACACATTCACATTCCATACAAACTTCCATAATTCTTTTGATTGTGTAAAGCTGCTTTGCGGCAATCATACTTGTTAAAAGCGCTATACAAATACATTTTTATTGAATTGGTGATGGAGACCATGTTGGGTTGTAACTTTGTTTGGAGGTAAAGTTACTCTACCTTTGGACAACCTACATCAATTAATAAAAAAGTTATGCCCACTTTTGCATTATGTTCGGTTCAGCCCTCATACATGAAAGAAATCATTTTAGTATGGTGCAAAATAACCATGGACATCTTTCTAGCTATTGGTTTGTAGTTCTTACAAGAGCAATTCATTTGTTTGGGAAAAGCAAGTCTCTTTTTTTTTCATTGGAGTACAATTGTGTACTAATTTGTGTGAATACAGTAAGCGTGTGTGTGTGTGTGTGGGTGTGTGTGGGTGTGTGTGTGTGTGTGCACTGATGGATGTTACAGTGTGTGCCTGCTAAAACAGGTTAGTAAGGCTGAAAGTGCAGTGTTTAGGATTAATGCTGCTCGGGGCTCGAGTGTGTTTGCTGAACAGAACCACACAATTATCAATCAAAGTTGCGCAGCTTGAAACCTAAAAAAAAAAACGAAACCAACAACTCTTGTGTACTTTATCATGCCACACCCGCTGCAGTAAGGATATACAGTACCAGAGTAAGATGGCCTTTACTTTTCCATCAACCCTTAACATGAATCCTATTACCTACTGTATAACTAGTGGAAGATTTACAGCGCCGCATTAAACTATGTACAGTTCACAACGGTGTTTGTTCTATAAACAAATATCAAGCAAACAATGTTCCTGTAACGTACACGCCCACTTTGAAATCACACAACAGAACAGTTACACAATGGAAATGATTTGCAACTTTCAGTTTACTCGGGGTGCCAACAGATCTAAAAAGTTTTAAACTCTCATGGGGAATTAACATTTCAGCATTGAATTAAGCACAAGAGGTGTAGAGAAATATAACACCCTACCGCCTGCAGAGACAGATATTAATATTTAACACTCACAGCACTATCAGTTTATTTTCACAGGCTCATTTTCACTGTTTACAAAATTTAGTAGCGTCTGAGATCACAAAGAACAAAGATCTGAGTGTATTTTATGAACTATTGGCTGATCATGCAAAGTCGTTCAATAGTCACTGAATATATGTTGGCTTTGTTTCGTGTGTGTGTGTAAGACCAGAGAGTCCATTTTCGATGAACTTCGTAACTGTCATGAATATCTGTAGACATTCAGTGCCTCCAGCGTTTTAGAGGAACTCATTAATATGCATTTTTCCAATATCCCGGTATTATTTCAAGGGAATGAAGTAACACATCTAACCCTAGCACCAGTCCTCTTTGTGATAGAGTGTGACACTGAGCTGCATTACTGTAATTAATGTGCGTTTATCAGTAACATAAAGCTTATCACTTCTGCAGAAGCCAGAGCAAAACCTAGTTAAGGTGAAGTCTAAACCACGCTACATTTTAGAATAACAGGTTCAAGGTCACATTGTAATAGTAGATTTCTGTATTAGAACAGTTCTAATATTTATGTGTATGTATCATGAGTTTCAAAAAATATATTTAAAAATGCATAGAAATATCTTTCAAAGGCTCCTGTATATGCTTAGGGATTCTCCTGATGCCCAATGTTACTGGTAAAACTTTTTTCAATTTTTTGTTTTTACAAAATGCAATACTGTTACAAATGAAATGAGCAATATTTCAACAATATAATAATGAATAGTGAATAATATAACAATGAATCAAACTAAAAACTGGGTTTTCTTATGGGCATTGGTGGCTCAGTGGTAAGGTGGAACCTCCTGCGTGATGAAAGGTTGGGTTCGATTCCCACCCAATGCCCATACTCCAGCCATTGGATGCAGATCCAGTCCAAATCTGGGTAAAATGGGAGGGTTACATCAAGAAGGACATCCAGCGTAAAACCTGTGCCAAGATGTTGCCGGATCATGAGATCTGCTGCGGCAACCCTTCGAAGAGAGCAGCTGAAAGATTAACTTGGGTTTCCATCTTTAGTTAAGATCATAGCATTTAAAGTTGAAAAAAATGTTATATACTATTCCACTGCTCCAAAGAAGAAAATCTTACTCGATCAATTTTGACCAGAACAAAACACAGAGCCCTTCACGACAGAGCCATTTACGCCCCTCCAAAGAACACAGCATCTTTCTTCAGCTCCTCTGAGACAGTGTGAACAATGCATTAAAGTTGAATGTGTACAAATTTGCCTTTGCGAGACTACAGCATGTATTTTTTCCCCCTCTCATTGTTTCCCTACCTAAACAGTTTAAAAGCTTCTTCACGTTCCTAACCATTATTTATTTATCACCACTCTACAACCTAGGTGAAATTTTATTTCCTGTCCCTTTGCCCCAGCCGATGCATAAATCCCATCTGCATCGCCACTGCAAAAAACTGGACTTTACGTGTTTACTCCTGCTAGTGTGCACGAGACGATGAGAATTAGCTTTTCAAAACAAATGTTTCCAATAACCTTGCCAGCATGTAGAAATGATGAAACAGAGACACAAAAAATAACGTTAGATACATTCAAATGATATTTAAAACAAATTATCATTTGTAATTCAAACGAAGTGCTGAGGCAGAAAAATAAACAGGAGATAAAGCATCTCTTGTGTATTATTGCAAACTGGAGTATACACGCATCCATGGAATAACGGACAAACAAGTCTGATCCATTGACGCCCCAACCCACATCCCAGAGCACTTAAATGATCTGCTGTTCATACTCCAGCACAGGTCTGATGGATTCTTGTGGTGGTGCCGGAGTTGCCCTCGCAGCACAATATTGGTCTTAACTATTTGTGTCATGGTGGCTTAGTGTCCAACACTGTTCTCCTACACCTACAGTTTGGGTTTTGAAGCTCATCTCCTGTCTGTGTAGCGTTTGCATGTTCTCCCCATGCATGGTGGCATAACACAAGGAGTGTGTGCCAATGTGAACAGGTTGGCACACCATCCAGAGTGTACCCTATGTCTTGCCCCAAGTTTTCTGGGATGATCCCCAGATCCCTGCAACCCTACACAGGATAAATGGTATTGATGTAAGATTTCGGTTTGGATTTGTATATACAGTAGTATGTTGATTAAATTGCTGAAGAAATGAAATCACATTAGTCTTTTGTTCTCTATTGTGTTTTTATTATTTCAGTCTGGGAACTAGGGCAGAGGTTTGCGGTGTACCATGTCAGGTGCCAACCTGTAAGCAGTAACGCTTAATAGAGCAAGACGGCAGGAACACAGACACAGCGTTCACCTTCAGAAGCATGTAGACAGAAAATCATGTGCCGCTGTCGCCCGTGGCAAGTTGCTGCCCAAGGACACTGTGTTATTTACACCTTTGAAGCTCTTCATAAATGACAAAATGAGATGAAAGCTTACAACCAGCCCCGCCCTTTTAACATCGCATCAGATTGACTGGCAGGGTTCCCACTTTGTCATTCTCAAATAATTTTTATACCATCCATCAATCATTCCACACACGTGCTATTAGCTAACAGCCTGTTTTCTTGCTAAATGTGACCTTTTTTAAAGGGGTTTCCATGTGTCTTTAGGCAAAGCTTTTTTTTTCCTGAGGGTCCAAATGGGTGTCAATTCTTTTTAAATATATACGAATATACAAGTCTGTGATGTTGTATATCATCAAACTGAACTGAGAAAAAAAAATCAATCACGGCTAATAGGGTTTCTGCGACATTTACAGAATTATAATTAGACTTTAGTTGATCGTTTGCAACTTTATTTCATCATTATATGTGTGTATATGTGTGTGTGAATGTTTTCATGCCTTGATGGGGGCCAGAACATTCCTCAAGCATGGGATTATGTCACCATTGACCTAGTGTGGAGGTTTGGTTGTTCCCCATAAGGGGCTTTGCTTGTTTTTCCGGAAATAAAAACCCTGCAGCGTTTATAAAAAAAATTATAATAATAAAAATAAGTTTTGAAAGAGGCATGTTTATTATTTATTTAGCTTTATTAGCATTATAGATTATTTAGCTTCATTAATAATTATGCCAATTACAGGTCCTTACAATGTAAGTAAAACAGGTGTGCATGTGTGCGTGTGTGTTTGTGTGTGGGAGTGTGTGTGTGTATGTGTATGTGTGCATGCAAGCACGCATACTCATTATTCTCATCTTGATCTTGCTAAATAGCATGTCTGACTAGATGATCAAAGCTGATGAATAATCGTATCGCTTTATTCTTTTAATCTTTCAAGTGTCTTTTTCATCACATGCAATGCTCCTTCGGATCCAGACAATTACTTATCGAACAGCCGGGTCCGTTCATTTTCAAGCCGCACTCAGCAGCGTCCCTTCCTAGCAAGATGGTAAATAGACGTTTTCTAAAATGTTTACATTTCGTCTTGGGGTTTGACATATGCAAATACTTCTGGTTTATTTTGCTGCATGGGATTTTGCATAACTTTATGTTAGGCACTTTATTATGTCTGCGTTACGACTCCAGGCTAATCTCAATGTGCTTAGTAGACTTTTGGTCCAAGTGATTCCCTCGCCGATACCCCCAAGAGTCAACAGCCTCATCTTATCTGGTTCCTTATCTGCAGCCATTTTTCTACAACCATGCAAATACATGGCAGGTGTGATCACTGACTCATTTGCACTTGATGGCAGCAAGTGTTGCAGAGGAGTGTGAGAGTCTCTGCTCAGGCCCTAACAACACCTCACATATATGCAAATGGTGTGCGGTGGTGCTGATTGTCCTGGCCACATTTCCCTGTGTTTAAATATTAATACCTGCGGTCTTGGCACTAACAACCGAGATGGGAGATGGTTTATGCGAGTGGACTGAAAAGCGGAACTCCACTCTTGGCGGTTTGAGAAGGCACCAATCAGAGGGTGTGATTGCTGGTTGGCTAATCAGACGTCAGTTAGGCAGTTAAGGTTCAGAGGTCAGACTAATTTGTTATTAAAAGCCAGATTGTTCCCTGCTGACATTACTAATGTGGGTTTACACAACCTGTAGAGACTTTCTACAACTCTCTTTCTCTTTAACACTTTCTCTCTTGGCTTTCATCTTTTTTTTTCTTGCTCTCTGTGTTACCTCCTTCCCTGGCTCATTTCTCTCTTTCCATTTCTCTCTCTCTCTCCCACTTCCCTCCATCCAAGCACACCCCTCCTACCCCACACTTCCATCCTCTCTCCATCATTACCCAGCAGCACCTCCAACATGATGGGAGTGGAGCTGCCAAGAGCTTAGAGTGGTAGAGAAAGCTACAGCATTTCTGAGATGCTGCGCAGCCCTGCCCGGCAGCCATTAGCCAAGCTGATAAAAGCTAGGAAGAATGGAGCGCAGTGGGGCGGTGTGGGGCTCGCTGGAGTGCAGAATAGCTGTTTAGCGTCAGGGCACAGTGTGTAGGAGGGCTGATGGAGGGTGGGAGTTTAGAACCGCCCCTGGGGACAGGTCTACAAAGGCCCAGTGGGGTCTCTGTCATTAACAGGGCTAAGATGACGACTCAGCCATGCCGGAGTGGAGGAGGCGGATGAGAACGCAGGAGGGGGTAAATGCAGGGCGTAGTTAGGCCAAAGATTTACTGCAAAAACCAGGAGTGGACTCCTGGATCTCAGGATGGAGCTCTCATTGAACTCTGGTCCTTACTTTAATGCTGGTTGATGGTTGTGTTTAGACTCCAGAGCTGCACCTTGATGACAAATACAAGGGACACGTTTGTGGAAAATTACAGTAATTATCCTGCTACTTACAGTATGTATTAGTTTGAAGAGTGGAATCAAAGCATAAACGAATGACACAAGTTTTATTCTTTGCTAATGGCCTGAAGTATAACTGAATTTATGCAAAACACGTTCATCCTGTAAATGCTGCATGGGAATGAGAATGTTGACATTGTTATTGCCTAAACTAAATACAGCTTACACCCTCTCAGAAGAGACAGAGAGTCTGTGTGTATGTCAGTAGGGGGTGCTTAAGAGGATACAAAACACACAGTGTGGCACATGCACTTTAGGGAAAGGCAATCCATCATGCAAGCACTAAGCATCTGTATACAAACTCCAATTATGCTAATGCTCGCCTCAGTATGTTTATGTGTGAGGGGAAATTGTCCAACAGTAGATTTGATATAAGACAGTTACAAGGAGTAAGACTATATTTAGGCAGTACATAGAACAAGGAAATACAATACATCTTAAAAAGTGCAATCGCCAAATTTTAAAGGCAGAAATATTTTTTTCTAGACAAGTAAATTTCTCTATATTTGGTATTTGATTGCTCTTGCCGATTCAGAAAACTTTCTCAAGAATTCTACCCTTAACAGCACTCATACTTGGCTTTGTGCCAAACATTGAATGGGACAGTATTTATCTGGATTTGTAGCTATGTTAAGCTAATTTTTATACTGTTAATGCTTTTTGTTTCCAATGACATTTGGAGAATTTCTCTCTGCAGACAGCCTGGGTGTTGTTTTATGAAAGAACTCACAGATTTTTTTAAAGTAGTGAAAAGAAATCCTGTCAGGTTAGCTCATGCTAACTAGTTGGCTAGCGCTTCCACTTTATGACATTAGCTACCATTTTATATGGATAATATTTCTTCAGTCTGATAAAACTGTTCTCATTAGAGATTCCACTTTAACTGTTTACATGGACAGTGATGAGATTAGGTGTTTTTAAGTGCTATTTGATTTAGCAAGGCTTTTAAAGAAATCCTGTCAGGTTAACTCATGGTAGCATGCTAGTTAGCCATAGCAGGGAAGATTATGAACAGTTCTAAACATTGAAATCCTGTCAGGTTAGTTTATATGGTATAAATGATGTTTGTTTTAAAGTTAGCTAGCTGGCTAGAATTAGCACTTTTAAAAAAAACACTGTTTTTGTGTTAAACCTCCATTTGATTACGGCCACGGCGTTGTTTCAGTAAGCTTATGCAATGTTTTATTTCAGTCCAGAGTTACATTAATTTCTTTCCACTGCGTGAAGTCCTCTCCAGCACAAGCAAGACTCTCAATGGGGTTAAGATCTGGACCCTGTAATAGTCGATGTGAAAATTATGTCTCTTGCTCCCTGAACCCCTCCAAATTTGAACCAGATGAATCCTGAATAATATAAAAAAATATATATATAAGTTACTCTGGATAAGTCCAAATGCCGTACATGTTTAGTTAAATCCACGGTGTGACTTTAAAAAAAAAAAAAAAAAAAAGTATTAGGTTGCTAACAAAATCTATGAAAAACATGTGTAAGAATGAATACCAATGACGTGCTATTCAATTTCTTGCTGCAACCTTCATTATTAATTTTTTCTGTCATTTTCTCGAAAGTGCCTCTTTTGTATGATTGGGATTCATGTTCTGAAATGATTTCTAGTCACTTTATAAGTGAATCCTTACTAAAGCACAAATAATCTTGGTTTCCCACTCACTTCGATTTGCCCTTGGTACTAGTTGAGAGCGAATGGGTTGTATTTGTATCTTTTTTTCTCTAGAGCAGCACTGTCGCTGACTGCACTTAACCTTACGTGCTTCAGCGGAGGACAATGTAGCCACTTGCTGTGCACGTACACTTTTGCCAGAGCCTGAGCACACTTTAATTGCTTCAGTGGGAATAATAGCAGTTGCTATGTGTGTGTGTGCGTGTGTTTGTGCATGAGACTTATTTACTGAAGTCCATGATAAAATTATAATATTTGAATCAGACACTCAGTAAGGCAAAGTTCAACAGTGATTCTGCTTTTCTTCAGCTCGCTGCTTTTATTCCCCGGTGTTTTAATGCCTCACAAGCAAAGGCTGACGGAAGATTATTGAACCACACGAGGCAGCACTCTTTATTAAGATAGCTGAGACACTTAGAGATTTAGAGTAAAGCTCTTTAGCATGACTCCTCTCAAGCCTTCACTTCCCGTCTGACTAGCAGACTCTAGGGCCTTATTTGCTGATAGTATAGAGTCAAACAAGCCTTCCACTTTACGCTCTTTTTCCTGACATCTTTTAAACCCACCTGACCAATGGACACACATACGTTTGTGCATACACACTTACAAATACCCAGCCCATAGTCACCAGCCTTTAAGCCAAGCTAGTATTAATAGCATGAAACCATTATCAAAATTCGCCCTCCATCCATGCATCATGTACACTTTGCTGCAAATTACCGGCCCGGTCGATATGCAGTCAGCACACAGGCCGATCGATAGCTGCACTAGCAGGGGGATTGGGGGATCGGAGCATAATGACGTAGCATCGATTTTATAGTAACCGCTCGACTTTCAGAAACACTAATTACTCCGTGGCTCTGGCTGACACCTCCGCAGAGGGCCTTAAATCAGACACAGCAGCCTTCAGCATTCTCCGTTTACCACTAGGCACTTACACCAGCATCAGAACCAGGCGAGGCAGATGATTAGCCCTCTGTGTGCATGTTCTTCTCACTGGGAGAAAAGACAGAGAGCATTGATTGAACAGTGTTCACTAAAGATGGATACTATGGGCCTGACCATAAGCGTCTTAGAGCATAAGGGATCAAGCGGCAGAGAGCAGGATGAAAGATAAGAGGAGGGATAAAGCATCACGGCTTGATAGAGAACATCAGTCAGAGGGCAGGAAGGAGACAGATAAACCCCCAGGATGAGGCAAAGAAGAATTTATCATAGCAGCTATCAAGAATACACATGAAATACAATCACTATGCTCCAGAAAGCCGTCACTGCTGACAACAGCACACGCATTGATGTGTAATCAATACTCATCCCACCGTCTCTGCCAGCTGCCTTATTTCAGAGGATTAAATTAATAGGTTAACACTGAGCCAGGCTGTGTCAGTTATGCAATCCCACCAGATTTTAAGAATGTTGCACAAAAACAGTAGAGATTAAGGAAGTAAAGTTTAAACAAACTGATGATACAAATGATACTTGCACTAAATTGCACTCCAAGTCTGAAAATGTAATTGTCACAGGAGTAATGACCTGTAAAAAATGAAGTAATGAAGAGGACTTAGCAGTTGATTGGCATGGCCTGAAGTCATCCGCAACATTATAACCACTGACACATGAACTGAACAACATTGAGCACCAGCAAACAGGTGACAGGATCATACACACCCAAAGGCTCGCCCATGCCTGTGGGGACCAAAGGCCAGCTTATCCAGTCGAATCCGACAGAAAAGTAAATGTAAATACAAATAATAAAAAAAAAAGTTATTGGTGACCACAATAGAAAGGCACCAAAACACCCAGTGCACCACAGGGCCCAGCAGGCAAAGACCCGGCCTTCAAACTTTCCAAACCTCAATCCGATCAAGCACCCATGAGATGTATCAAACAAACAAGTCCAATCCGCTGAGACCGCACCCCACAACCCCGAGCACCAAAAGGATCCACTGCCAACCTCCTGGTTACAGACACCACTGTACCCTCCAAGAGACCTTGCAGAGTCGCCCTGATGGCACAAGGCATGTCATGGCTGATCGGTGCATCAGTGGGATGATACGATGTAGACCTGTGCAGAGAATATGGAGAGAACATTTGTAACCCAGACCAAGGATCAGACAAGGTGCTCTTGACTCTAAGTCATTTCAATCTTCTATCTGTTATCAGAATTAGTTTGGGTTGTTGACCAGAATTTTTTTTTTACTTGCCAACACTAAATATTATGCACTATTTAGCTTCTCTGTTGGTCGCTAAAGACCTATAATGCAGGTAAATAAGCACAATGTGTACAAAATTATAACAATATGTTCTAACCGTATTCCTTGCATTGTATAAAAAATAAACCAAATACTGTGCTTTGTATGGTGATCACATAATACGTCCAGCAGAATTGCAATGCTTTTATCCCCCTTGGGAGCAGCATGACCCAAGCCTTGTAGAGAGAACAGCAAGTTCCACTCTTGGCAATAAGGAGCATACCAAATTAGGATAGGAATGCCATAAGGGCTGTGTGTGGATCATTGAATGTGACAGTGTACCGGTGCCCGCCCGTTTCTGTTTACACAGAGGAGCGGGTGAGTGACATGCTGACAAACAATTACCGTGGCCAAAAGCAGCAGGACGTGCTAATTAATGAGAAGAGTGTGTGTCTGGATGTCAGTGTGTGTATGCGCAAGCAAGAGGTAAGAACGCTGACAGGAAATTTTCCTCCTTTATTTATTTATATATTTATTTCTGGTCTGTGCTGGTGCACTTGCAGTGGAGATGTTGTTTATGTGGAAAGGATACAGCACAGACAGCTGGTATTGAAATGCTTCTTCCATAAATGACAGCCCCTATATTTACCTGAATGCCATTGGTTGTTTATATGACAACAACAAATATACTATGTATGGCAGGATGTATTCACATAAAAAGCCAGAGTTTGCTTTCGGAATGCGTCCTATCTCAAGCCAGTGAGATCAGATGGCACTGCATGTATTACTGCTGTCACCAACCAACGTGTGATAAATCTATTCAGAGAGAGAATGGCGAAGAGGAGAATGAAGAGAGTGGGGAGGAAGATGGAGAACAGAGGAGAAAGCTAGAGTGAAGTAGGTTGCAAAAGAAAAAAAAAAAGATGAAGTATGGTGATAGAAATGAAGTATGAAGTAGGGAGTGAGAGAGAGAGAAAAATAGAAAGGCTTGAAGTGGTAGCCAAAAAGCATATGACAGAGAGATAGAAGTGGAGTGGCAAAAGAGAGAGAGAGAGAGAGAGAGAGAGAGTGCCCGGGGTCTGATGTTAAGTGTCTTATTATGACTGAATGACTGTTGCAACAGTCAAGTGGTGCTGCTGTCAGCCAACGGCCTCCATTAGAATAAGCATGAGGGGCTCTCGAGGCCCATGCTATCACATTTTAATCCTACATCCCCTATTACCCAGGCAGCCAGGTCAGCACTCCACACAGGCGGAGAAATAAACTCTGCTTTGAGCTTACGGTAATTCATCTCTCCTCTCATTTTGCTTCTCTGCTATCATGCTACAGTATATCCTATGTTCTCCTATCCTACTGCATCCCATCATGTGTTATCACATGATCTTCTGCCTTGACTCATCTCATCCCAGTCCATCCTAAACAAGTCTGTCATGTCCTTTTACATTTTGCCCTTTCCCCAAGTGTCTCATGTTCTCTCAGCCCATCATATGCCATAACAACTCGACTTGGCATGTCTCAACCTCATCTCATTTTATACAATCCCATCTTTTCCTCTTCCTGTGGATCCTAATCCATTCTGTCCCATCCTGTCCTATTGTGCCATGTCCTGTCCTACCCTGTCCTATCTCATTCTGTCTTGTCCTATCCTATCCTATCCTATCCTATACAATAACACTGCCATCACTATAAATAGGGTAATATACTATACAGTATATATATTCCGTTGTCCTCCTGATTTCACTGATTCAATCATGTACATTCTCTCTCTCTCTCTCTCTCTCTTTTTTATATTAACACTTGCTTGTGCAGCTTATGTACAATTACTTAATTTCCTGTACCTGTATGTACAATCATCATGTACATGGTCATAGAAACAGTATATTCTTATTATTATTTTTAACACGTTAATAAACCTTAATGTTAATGCACTGTCTTTTTTATTATTTTATTTTAATAACTTTCTCCTCTGTCTCATTGTGACTTTTTAATTTTTCTTATTTTAACCTATCCCTAATATTCTTCTACACCTTATCGCTTGTCTGTTGTTGCATAATTCGTGAACTGGCTGCTGCAACATAACAATTTCAATGTCTGTCTGTCTATCCATCCATCCTATCCTATCCTGATTGATTTTATCCTATTCCAGTGGAATACTGCATGGCATTTAAAAAAAAATTATCCTTCACTTTGACATTTTTGTATACTAAGTTATTACTTTTTTGTAACCTTTTTTTTCTACACGCTGTCTGCTGGACTGACAACATATCGTCTTTCTCTTCTTTCCCTCTTTCCTTAATGGTTTCAATTATATTTAATCGAATTATTGTTACTATATCTTACATACAGATCTCGCTGTTAAACAGAATAGAAAAAAAGGAAGAGGTTAAATCTTTTAACGGCATGTCAAGCGTGAAATGCGCCGTATATGCATATGTAATACAAGCAGCTGTGAGAAGAGAACGAGGCCTGGATGATCATTCCTGGCTGGTAAAGAAGAACCAACTGAAGTGTTAAATGAGTGTAAAACAGAATCACAAATGAGCCAAAGTGTCTTGGAACTGCCAGGAAAGCGTTTATATTCAGAAATCTCTTTTACTCTGCTGACTCCAGTGTTCAGTGCGGAGCGCTGTCAGTGTTTAATGTGGACTCTGGCCCCGAGGCTGGCCATGTTGAGCCATGCCAGCTGACGATGCCCTTCATTGTCCCCCTCTTTCATCCATTATAACAGGCATCAGCCTCAGTGGGGCTCCTGATGCTGCCAGGCTACTTCTCTGTTTCTAAGGAGACTGTTGCCATGGCATCGATTATGGGCTGTCTAGAGAAAGCCCCTACTGTTCTAATGGCACCATTTACTATTCTCGTGTTCTTTCTCCGTTTCGATGTCTGTCTGTCTCTCTCTCTCTCTCTCTCTCTCTCTCTCTCTCTCTCTCTCTCTCTGGAGATGTATTATGGTTTCAGACCTAATTTGGTAAATGAAATCTCATGCCTTTTTTCCCTGCTTTGTGCAGTTCTTATGGTAATGTTGCTCTGACACTAATCCTGCTGCTATTTCATGGACGTTTATGACTCTGGCACTGCTAGTAGCAGCTGTAGCAGTAATGCTAACGTCACATGACTGCTGGCACGATTAGGCTTAAATGTAGATAAGTTAGAATTGATGTCGTATTCCGCGGAGCGCTGTTTTGGCAGGTCGCATTGCCTCGTGCATCATGTTTAGTAGTGGACAGAAACATCAGAAATAAGCTCCTGGCGGGAGACATAAAGCACCTCAATCAAGGATCATAGCAGGAATTTAATCAATGAGCCTGTCCCGATGGGGAGACCTGTCCCTGACATGAGAAACAGAGAGAGATGGAGATAGAGATGAAGCGATGGGGGGATAGACAGAGGAGGGGCGAGGTAGTGAATGGGGCCACTGCTGAGGGCAGATGTATTTATCTGGGTAATGATAGTCATCTGGTGCTCTGCGGCCAAACCCTGCATGCCCGTGACATTGATGTAGAGTGCTGTGTGTGTGTGTGTGTGTGTGTGTGTGTGTGTGTGTGTGTGTGCGCGTGTGTGTGTGTGTGTGTGTGCGTGTGTGTGTGCGTGCGCACTGTCCCCGTGGTGCTCATTAAGCTGCCAGAGATTGCCTTCTGCCCCCCCCAACCCTCTTCGTTTTTTCCCCCACACTCCCTACAGGGCCCCCAAAGTGCCTTTTATTAATTCATAAAAACACACTGCCCAAGTGATCAACTCTGATAGACATTGAAGCACAGGGGTGGGTGTCTGCGAGGGCGAGTGAGGGAGGAGAGCAATATGAGGTGGTCGGGAGGTTCTTGTTTGAATGCAACCTCCCACATACGCACATGCACATAAATCCAGTACTAGCAAACCGTCCGAGGAAAAACAAGAGGATTACAGAAGGAGAGAGAAAAAAAAAATAAACGCATAAAAAGCTGCCACTGCGGTTTCCCTCAGGCTGAGTACAGAGCGACAGCTAACGCATGAAGTGACAACTCCGTTCACCCCCAAGCCACCCCCCCCCCCACTCCCCAAGCTTGACATTTTTCCGCTGCACGGACTTGCTACGTGTGTGGGGGTGTGTATGTCTACGGCGTGTGTGATGGCTGGCAGAGTAAATAGCAGGGCTACTTTTATCAAGGCTTAACAGATTTTCCCCCTAAGATCAGTGGGGGTCAGTCAGGGAAGGGAGAGAGAGAGAGAGAGAGAGAGAGAGAGGGTTCTGGGCTCTCACGCTTTCTCTCTCATTTCATCTCTCTCTCTGGAGAGGCACAGAGAGAGGAACAAGGCCATGATATGGATTGGTGCAATTGAATTAAAAACATTAGCGGTCGACTGAAGGGATGGATTCTGATGACGGTACCGGGGGGAGAGAGACAGGAGCAAATGGGTTTAGCTGCAGGGGCCCTGAAAGCCAAGGCTAATGGATCAGAGAAATAGAGAGATGGCGGCAGCCACAAAGCCACATATTAAGCATCATTATAGCAAGCTCCATAAAAATGCGACCCTCGGGGTTAGAGCGAAGCGAATGGAGAGAGGAGGGAAAAAAGAGACACATGGAAAAAAGGGATAGAGGAGTAGGGACTGATTCGTACCAGTCCAAAAGTTTACAGGTTTATCATGCTGTAGAGGTTTTTATATAGACTTTAACCAAAAGTGAATATAAAATCGCAGTTGTAAATGAATATTGTTGCATGGCAATCAGCACCTAGCTTCCTAGCCTGCGCACCCGTTCTCTTGTTTTGGTCAAAAATAAAAGCTTTTATTTTAAGCTTGTAAAATAAAATAAAAAAGTGAACATAATCCTTGGCGCACGGTGCAGTAGTGGTTAGCACTGTCGCCTTGCACAGCCAGGGTCAGGGTTCGATTCCCGCTTCGGGCCTGCATGCATGTTCTCTGGTGGGTTTTCGCCCACAGTCCAAAAACATATGCTAATTGTTGCTCCCAGATTGTCTGTAGTAGTGAGTGTGTTCTGATCAGCCTGAAGTTCCGGTCCAAAGTATACTTCACGGGGTGTTCAACCATGTTAAGTGTGATTTCAAACTGCAGGGAGCAAAAATGTCCAGTTCAACAGGTCTTCACTTCACTGGAAAAGGGATTGAAAAATGTCCCGCAAGTCATCGCGTCTCACTAGAGCATGAAAAAGATGGAGCCCGAAAAAGGATTTATATATTTATTATCATTATTATCGAGGATGACATCATATTAATGGAACACAAAAATTTCCATTTTAATTTAATCAAGAAATCCATAGTATTATATAGGCTAGTAATCTGTAAAAATCTATTATTATTATTATTATTATTATTATTCAATAATTTATTTACAAGTTATAAACATTTCAATGGCATATGTTTTATAATAGTATAATTTCTTGTTTGAATAAATATTTAATGTCCGTATTGTGTTACATCCACAGCAGCAGCGACAGGTACCCGAGGTGCTTATGTTACCATGGTAACACGCGGATGAAGTGACGCCTGTGCTGGTGACTTTGCAAGGTGTTCCAAATGGTGGAATCCAGGGTGTGCCTTACCTTAAGTCTCCTGGAATATGCTGGAATAAGCGATAGGCTTGTCTGATAACTAACAGTAATAATTGCGTGGTTAAAATGATCTAGCAAAGCTGTGAACCTGGCATGGGATTGAACACGATAGGGACATGCTCTTATAGGGAAATAATTATCAGTTGGGTGTTTCCCTGAAGCTGATTATTATCTGAAACCACACACCCTGAGGTATTTTATTCCATTTATATTCCTCTTTTGAACCACAGCATGGTTGAATTCTTGAATAGGTGTGTGTCGTTTTTGCATTTTATACAGTAGTTCCAATTGTAATGTTATCTGTAGGTTCATGTTAACGTGCATATTGTTATACAGTATTGTTTCTATAGTAACAGCTCATACAGTACCATCACACCATGCCGCATATTTCTGAATAACAACACGCTCTGGAAAAAAGTGCTAGGAGTTACTAAAATGAACAATACCACCTGATACATTTTATAAAGCATAAAATAAATAAATATATAATTATAATTATATTTGATTGGCAATGATCATGAGAGAACACATCACATATACTATAGCAGCAGTTAACAGTTGTTTTCTCACTAGCGTCTCTTTCTTTTCTCTCTCTTAAAGATAATGAGACAAGAGACTCAAAAAACCTTCCATTGACATGACATTCCTGTTTCTGTGTCCTACTGGGTTTTACATACTGTAGCACTGACACTGGAGACTCCTTCTAAAATGTCAAACATCTCCTTACAGGAACATCGGGATTCCTAATGCAGTATAAATACAGATGTGCAGATAATTGCGCTCTGTCTCTGCTGCATTGTTTGTTGAGTTACGGTGATAAAGTGTGTGGGGGAAAAAAAAAAAAAAAAAAACATGTGCTCTTTTTTCACGAGTTCATCTGGCATGACTGGCCAAGCGCCGCAAATGGAAGGCCAGTTTTAATTGGACACAGACGCCTGGTACATCAATGCTGTTTCCTAATGTTTGTCTATGAATTTAATGACTTGGTATAATTGCCCTATTTATCTGTGTAGTATACTATTGAATGCACTCTGAGCAATTCAAGCTATTTTTCTGATTATGGATGTAATTACAGGGACACGGGTGCCTTACTTTTCATTTGCTGGTTTAGTCTTTAATTTGCTGCCTTTAAATTGTGTTTCCTGTATTGTACATGATTCTTCCTGCTGGCTATCTGAGCTTCTGTCTGTCTCTTGGATCGTCAGGGTTCAAGCCTTCAAGAAGCCCTTTTCTTAGCTTTATACTGTAAGTATCATATCTGAGTGAAGTCTGCAGAGTAGACTGACCTAATCTGAACTGACACATGGACTCCAACCGAGATTATTACAACAGTCAAGGTGAGACTAAACCTGGAATTTGATGTACAACAAGTACGTATGGCTATGACGCGCAAGTGTCTACAAACTTTTGACCTCATAGCGTTTGTAGGCTCTGTGTGTTTGCAACACCCCTGAAGAACTCTTGATCTTCCTAAAACAAAGCCATGCAGTGAGTTGGATCAAACCTTCTTTTGCAGATTTTTTATTAATCTCATCTTTTTGGATTCATTCGGGCTTTTCATGACAAATTTCTTTCCAAATTTCTGTCCGTACACGTTGGCATCATTTGAAATCGCTCGGTTTTGACCCTTTTTTTGCGCTTTGGCCCAGATGCTGCTCGCACTCATTCATGTTTCCTGTTGCTCAATGGTGTAGGACAGCTGATACTCCCTGACTAATACTGTAAAGACAGCTAAGACAAACAATACCCAGACTTCACAGGGGATTGAAGCCAGGGACATCTGTGTCCTCACACCTAGTGACATAAACACAGTGTACTGGAAGCGCATGACTCTAAACTGTTTTAGATGTCTGGCGCCTCTTGTCTTATGGCCCCAACCTGTCATCAGAACATACCCCAATCCGTCTGTTCGTGTTTTATTGCTTAACATTATTCGAGTGTCCACGCGCTCCCCTCTTCGCCACCTGCCTCATCTTCCTTTCCAAAGTGTGTGTAAGAGAGAAAGCAGCCTGTGTGGGTGGTTAATGCAACAGTGCAATCAACACGTTCTTTTTCACTGTCTCTTTCTCTCAGCCCTTTGATGTCCTTCTCTCTGTCCTTTTTTTTTTATGAAGCATTTCTAATAAAATGTCTAGACATTAAAGAAATACGTCTATTCCATAACCAAATACGTGCCTGACACAAACTGGCGGTGTGTACAGTATATGGATATGCAAAGTCAGGCATGTTTGTATGCATGTGTCGGGTAAGGATGGCACGGATGCCGAGTGTATGACTAAAACGGGTAAAGAGAAGGTCACAAGAGAAGGTGCAACATAGTTCAACTTGATGTTGCAGTAAATGTCAAGTAATGTGCTTTCCTGGTGAGACTGCCCCAAGCCTCTCTCTCTCTCTAGAATGTTAGTGTCAAGGTGAAAGATTCAAGCAGCCACCTGACAGAATGCCATCACTATACAGTATGTCTGGTGTGCGTGTGTGTGTGTGTGTGTGTGTGTGTGTGTGTGCTCGCGCGCGTGTGTGAGTGTATATACTGGATGTAAATACTTTACACATATACATATTCATTAGTTGTGCAAACAAACTGTAATGTGTAATGCTTCTGTAGTTGTCGGACATAAACGGACTGATAGAAATTAAGGTCATATATACAGTATATATGTATATTTCCATGTATATCTGTACCCATATATATCTGTATCTTGAGATTTAAAGATTGTCTGCAAGACATAAGGGCTAGCCTGCATACCTACTGAGAAAGAAGACAGTCCTAATGTCTGAAATGGATCATCTCCTGTTTGCCCCCAAATGTGTTTACATTTAGGGCTTCCGTATTCCTAAATGATGTGATCGAGCACCCTAAGCGGTCACAGTCTAGTACGCAGACGTCTCACATGTCTCCGTACATGATCTTCGGTTTCCATGTTGTGTTTTAATACACTTCATTAAACACCCGTCCATGTTTCACAAAAGGTTAACCCCACTTCTAATGGACCTTCGTTCTAAATGAGGACATGACGGCAATTAGCCTAGTGAATATGAATCTCAGGATCAATTAATAAGCTATTTGAAATAGCTCCAGAATATGACCAAGGTAATAAACTGCTCAAATCCAGCATTATCATTACTGTCATCAATTGTGAAGAGTGATTAAAATCTATGCTTATATTGACTGTAATGTCTGGCAGCGTTTCCTCTGCATTGATTGGCAATTTATTTTACAAAGTGGAATTTATTTTACCAAATGGAGATAGATGCACATTAAGAAGTGATTTGTGAGTGCTAATACTGAACAGATTTCGAGTGATTTAATTAATGTGTACGCTCAACAGACACCCACATCAAAGTAATGACAGAGAAATGGAATTGCCAAATCGCTGTAAAGTGTAATAAGACTGGATTATTTTTAGTCAAGATTTATTATAAAGCGGCAGCACAGAGGCATAAAGGTTAGTACTTCGACCTCACACCTCCAGGGTCGAGGTTTCGTTTGTCTGGTCCGTGTGCGTGAAATTTTGCATGGTCTCCTCGTGGAGTGGGTTTCCTCCAGGTACTCCAGATTTCTCCTACAGTCCAAAAACATGCAGATTAGACTAATTGGCTTTCCCAAATTGCCCATAGTCTATATATATATGTGTGTGTGTGTGTGTGTGTGTGTGTGTGCTCTGTGATGGATTGCCATCCTGTCCAGGGCATACCCTGCCCCGTGCCCTGAGTCTCCTGGGCGACCCGGATAAGCGTTATAAATGAATTAAATAATTCATTTAGTATAAGCCTTTTTTAAAATTTTGAACAAGAATTGGCAATATAACATGTAAACACTAAAGAGTGGTAAAGATAATTTACTTATCTATATAATCCCCTGCTACACTAATACATTTATCCCAGCATTTCACGTATGATTGGACACCATCAAGATAGAAAGTTTTCTTAGTAAGCCAAAGCCATTACTGGACTGGATGGTTCACGTCTGAAATTCTGGCCTCCCAGGAACTTGGGAACTCCTCCAATGTCCCAAATTCTAGATTTAGTCCTCATTTGCTGTTATAATACCCTTTATTATTCTGTATTTCTACTCGATTTTGGAGTGTGTCTGTGGCGATTTCTGTTCATTCAGCCCCAACAGCGTTAGTAAAGGCCCGGTATAAAGTCTGCGTTTTACTTTATCCCTAAGATAAAAAAAAGTGGGATTTAAGTCAGGGCTTTGTGCAGGCCACTCACATTCACCAGTGGCATTATGATATTGAAATAGGTTTGACTGTCTTAGTTCCAGTGAAGGAAAATTATAATGCTATACATATTATATGAAGCATACAATACTTTTGGCAATATAGAGTATGTACTGTATATGCATGTAAAGTAGAGTTAGATTATTTATACTACAGGAACTTGCCAGTAATTATTCATTAACATATTTCAATTCAATTTTATTTGTATAGTGCTTTTAACAGAGCTCATTGTTGCAAAGAAGCTTTACAGAATAAAAAAAAAAAAATTATGGAAGTACATTTGAAAAATCTAAGGAAAAGAGTATAAATTAGTTATCGGTTTGTTCTTGATGAGGAAGCCGAGGGCGACGGTGGCAAGGAAAAACTTCCTGACATGACAATGGAAAGAAACCTTGTGAGAGGAACCAGACTCAACAGGAAACCCATCCTCATTTGGGTCATATCAGATAGTATGACCATAAATCAGTCCCTGGTATGTTTGTTTGCTATGAAGTTGAAGGTTCATGTTCATGATCCTGTTTTTAAGCATTTAATATCTTAGAAATTAAATATCTGAACAATAATACTGGAGGCTGCTTCCTTGAATGTTTCCTCCCAGATAGTTTCACTACACGTCACCCTGTTTACCATGTAATATCATACACCATACAATAATCCTTTCCAAGATTACCATCAATGTCAATCATTTTAGAACGATTGCAAACTCTGATTACTAGAAGCTGATGATTGAATATTAGGATTTTATACAGAACTTTTCCCCATATTTTCAGTTTTGTTGTTATACATGTAAATATTTTATTTTTCTAAGAATTCAAAATATGACTACCTAATTTTATGGTTCTCAAATAAACTATGAAAACTGTGAAATGTATTCAAGTTTGGGAGTACTTGCAAATGTCTTAGTTTTTTTTCGAGTGATTTATATTTTCTACATTCTACAACAATACTGGGGATTTCAAAACCATGAAGTCATTTGTTATTTTAAGACATGAAGGTCGGCCTTTCTGGAATAGTTGAAAGAACAGTATTGTCAAGTGCATTTGCAAAATCCCATCAAGCACCATGATGAAACTGTTTCTCATGAAGACCTTCCCAGGAAAGCGAGACCAAAACTTACCTCTACTGCAAATGAGAAGTTCATTTAGAGTTATCATCCTCAAAAATTAACAATTAACTAACAAGATATATATATATTGTATCATATGTGACTTTTGTCATGTTGTACACCTCTATTAGACAAACACTATATAGTCTATTGGCTACTAATTCATACCTTCTTTACTGCTGAAACATATCTGTTGTGCATGATAGCTTTCTGTCTCTCTCTGTTTCTCGCTGTCATCTGCTTCTTGTGGAAAATTGAAGCCTGAGATGCATACTTTCACTCCTTCATCTACTTCCCCCCCCATTGCCCTACCCCTCTCATTTCTCATTATCCTCCAGCGCCAGAGAGAGAGAAAGAGCCTGAGAGAGATGGAGTGAAAGACTGTCAGAGAGGGAAAGGAAAGTAGAAAGAGAGAGAGAGAGCTAAGCAGAGCAATGAGCGACTGGAATTCATTAAGGACGAATGATTGCAAACTTGGTGAGACGATGGCTGATTTAATCATGATTGAGCACTCGGCTGCTGGAGAACGGGAGGGGAAGTGGGGGCTTATGTGGTGGGACAGGGGACAGGCAATGGATTAGGACTTTCTTTCTGGCCATTGGATGTGTTTGTACAGATTAAGAGTGAACATAAAACAAAAAATATATTTTAAAAAATTAAAAAGAAGTGTTCTAGGGGTTTGAGGAAAATCTGATCATTGATAAATCAGTGGTTGAATTTTCATTCATTCACTCAGAGACAGATACTGTATGTGAACCATGAAACTGAGCGGAAGCAACAATACAGTCCTTTTATAAGCAATGATCCGTTTCTGAATTGTCCCTCTTCAATTTAGCTTAAACCTTTAAAGACAGACCGTCTTGTCAATCTAACTATGGCTTTGTCTTTTGATGCTTTTAGTTATCTTTTGCTTTATTCTTTCATTTCCTTATATCTGTATTAAATTCTATTCCTTTTTGCATCTAGCTGCAAAAAAGTACATCACTGCACGACGTGTTGTTTTTTAACTGTGCTAGACAAAAAAAGGTGACTTGATTTGACCTGCCAGTTCTAAAGTTGTCCTTTCATCAGATCCTCTCCCTCTGTTCTCCTTTCCTTCTTTAGCAAGTGACAATCAGAACAAATGACACCCCTATGGCCAGTCAAAGCCAGGGATCTGACGGGGGGCTGCCAGCCTGGTTGCATCCCAAAGCAAGTGCTCTGAACTGATAATTACTGGCTATGGCACTGGTACTCACTTCAAATTGTGTATGTGTGTATTTGTGTATGTCTGCAGACTGCTTTTTTTATTATTATTATTACTGTGCCAAGAAAGCACATTTTGGCTTCCAAATAAAAGCTTTGGAACACAGCATCCCAAATTGGAAGTCTCATCTCGAAGCCAAAAACAGCTTAGGGCCATTCTCTCACACAAACACACCAGGCCTTGGCCAGAGCTGCAGGATTGAAAACAACTGTCAGATTGGGAGTTTTTCTTGAAGCTGATGTTCTACACCCATACATATGTGCGTCCTGAAAGTTTGAAGATGTTTTTTGTGATCTTAAAGCCAAGTTTCCTTTTATTCTGTGTTTGTTGTGAGTGCTTTCAACCAGAATAGAAAAGTCTGACTGCATATATATTGTAACACCAACATCTGGTGATCAGGTGAAAAATCTAATCACAGCCCTAAATCAATCCTCTGTGTATTATGTGTCCATGACAACAGTGATGAATATAGATGTTGGCAAATCTTAGGCTTGTATTCGAGTATTCATTAATTCACTCATTTTCTATACTGCTCATCCTATACAGGGTCGCGAGAAGCCTGGAGGCCAGGAGGCACGAGGCGCCCTGCACCCTGGACAGGGTACCACACACTCACTCACTCACTAGGGGCAATCTGAGCATAACAGTTAGCATGTCTTTGCACTGTCGGAGGAAACCAGATTGCCTGAAGGAAAACCAACACGTACATGCAAACTTCATGTACACAGACCCGAGAGGAGACTCGAACCCACAACCTAGGGGTGCAAGGCCACATTGCTAACTTCTATGCCACCATGATGCCTAAATTGAGTACTGGTGTATGTTAATACTGGTATTGATATACATACATACTGTACATACTTGCATACATACTGTACTGTATATAAACAAATGTAGATAAACAAGTCAAACCTACATCACCCAAAGTATCCTCTGCCCACATCCGGTTGCCAGACACCAGAGCACACCCTCAGAGATCTTGTGGAGTCATGTTCCAGTGGCACGGCAGGACTCTAAAGTGTAGGTGTACATAAATAACCAGAAATGATCAGACATCCTATCTTATAAAAATATGCACAATCTATGGTATCGTAGTATTCTCTGATACAGATTTAACATTTTAATCACTCTCAGTTCTTGCTCTGCCTGATGAGTGGTTTAGACACTCAATAGCGTGGGTTTCCTATTTCAGAATTAGCGAACTACAGAGTATGTCAGCCATATGGTAGTGCTGTTGGAAATTGTAACTGAAAATATGACTCACTGGCAATGTATCAGTCCATAATGCAATGCAATTACAGGGTCTTTTTCCCCCTCTACTTACGCAAACGTATATTACAATAACATTAACTGAATGAAGTTCTAGCCATTTGAATTCCAACGATTTCTTTTCAACATGATGTCAAGTCCCCAATTATAGCTTAAATCGATAAGCCCTGTCTACAGATCATGTGGTTGATGTGTTCGAGTTGTTTCCTGGTCTATTGACTATGGAGAAAACAGTTCGTAGCTAATAGTGCATTGAAATAAGTGAACTGTTACAAACACATTCAGGGGTTGTGGTGAGAGAGTTCAGGCTCATTCACCATCTGTCATTTCCTGTAAGTTTAGAACCTAGTGAGTCTCGAAACACACCACACACACACACACACACACACACACACACACACACACACACACACACACACACACACACACACACACAGCAGGGCCTAACCCCCATGTCTGTCAAATATAGAAATACGGTAATATTCAGGTTTATTTTAAGCATCCGCATGAGATTTTTTGCTGTTAACAAATGTCACAGTGTGATGCCCCTTTGATTTGATCATGATTTAGATCCATATTTCCACCCAGTAGGGTTAAAACGTTCCTGTTTATCATGTTCAGTATTCGAAATAAAACAGCATGACACCTGTATAGCATTACAGATTTAAAATATCCATTTACAAAACTCACAAATGAAGCTGCCTATCTGCCGATGTGTGAGGTCTCATTATGCCATCGATGAGACCTTATGATATAATGCAACCTTAATTGTCTCATTGTCAAGCTATTGATAGATCCCAATTTTAGCCTCCGATATATTATCACAGTTATTTGAGGCTACACTAGGCACAGGCTCACTGAAACAGAACAGCCAAAGATTAAAAAAAAAAAAAAGCGACTAGGCAATTATTTTTCCAATCATCAACTGTCTGGTTTAATTGAGCCTGTCCCCTATTGTACTCTCAGATTCTGGTTCTTGGCTGATAGTAATGGAACCTGATGTGGTCTTCTGCTGTTTTAGGCCATGTGAATTATGATTCAATGTGCTGCATGGAAATATGAGATCCTTTTCAGCTCGGTACAGTACTGTAGCCATCCTGGCAGATTCCAAGTCTGGCCATTCTCATTTCCCTCTCCTCTTCTTTCTCCTCATTTTTTTCCTGCGCTATTTCGTACAAACTCTAGAAACAGTTGTGGATGAAAATCCCAGGAGATTCTGAATTGCTACCACTCTGGTACAAACAACCATATGACAGTGAAAGTCACATTTTTCTCCATGCTGATGTTAGAAGTGAGCATTATTTGAATCTGGATGATCTTACAGAATGTGTTGCACTGCTTCTATATATCTTTTATACATACAAATGAAATGCAATTCTATTTGTTTAGTGCTTTAAATTATGTACATTGTCATGTTAACACTATTATATAAATTCCTATATGAATATATTATATAAATAATAATAAATATATATGAATATGAAGGGAAAAAATCCATCCCTAATGAGAAACCCAAAGGTGAGAGTGGTGAAGAAAAACTCTGTGAGACCACATGAGGAAGCAACCTCGAGAGGAACCAGACTCAAAAGGGAACCCTTGCTTATCTGGGTGACATTGGATAGTGCAATTTTAATTGATTTCCCTTCTATAACTGTATATTACAGTGTATTGTTAAAATGTGCTATTGTGTAACCAGGAACTTATAAGCTTATGAACAATCAGCTGTTCGATAAATTGCAAAGCGCATACTGTAGCTTTTCACAGCAGCTGCAGTCCTAAAGCTGCAAGAGTAGCAAATTGGCCTCCTTTTCGCCTCTTTAATCCGGCCCTCTGCACCTCTGATCAAATTTGTACTTCTAAATCACATTAGACATACCTTTTCGGGCAGGTTATGACTTTTTAAACATGAACAGCAAATAAAGAGGCCCTGAGAGGGAACCAGGCTCTGATTTGGCCCAGTGGCAGATGTTTAAGTGTAAATGTAGCTGGCGTTAAACTAGGCTGCAAATAGTAGGTCCCTTGTTGCTAATGAGAGGCTTTAGAGGGAGAAGAGCCAGGCATTGCTGAAAGGCCTTAAACCGCTCTGCAACTAAGAAGTATTCACCGAAGCAGGGGATCTTATTTTCACACCCCAGACAAACATGACCCCTGCGTATGTGTGTGCATGTGTATGCATGCATGAGTGTGTGTGTGTGTGTGTGTGTGTGTGTGTGTGTGCCAGATATCTTTTGTTCAGCACTACGTAAGCAGATTTCTGGGATGATGAGGAGGGTCTGGCTGTTAGGCAGCATGCTACTGGGTGTGTGTGTGTGTGTGTGTGTGTGTGTGTGTGTGTGTGTGTGTGTGTGTGTGTGTGTGTGTTGGTGTGCACTCTGTGATGACAGTGAAGTGATATTGGATAGTGTGTTTATAAAGGGCTTAGAATCAACTGGCCATTAATTCATGTTGCTTACCTCCCTGAGTGTCTGCCGCCCAGACACCGCAATGTTATATTGCGTCTGTGTGAGCCGGAGAGTAATGAGGGCTTATTAATGGAGTCTACAGGACCTGACAGAGACCTGCTGAGCAGCCATTTTTGGGTCCCTCACGACAGAGATAATGTACCAAGCAGCCAAGCTTTTACATGCCACATCAGCAGCAACTCACAATTAGTTTTCTTAGTATGAATGAGAGGTGAGTGAGTTTACTTTAGAGCTACACTCTTTTTCTGTGTCTGTCTGTCTCTGTGTGTGTGCGTACACTGATGCTATTCCTGTAACCCCACATGACACTGTAGATGGTGTGAGCAGGTATTTAGGAGTGGTAGGATTTCTCTGTTGGAGGGTGTGAGGAAATGGAGGTGCTGAAATTTCGATCAGAGAGAGAAGCACTCATCGCTCTCAGCATGATCGGTTATCACCTTTCATTTCTCTACCTGCCGCTTTTCTCTTTCGTTTTTTTCTGACGTGTTCTGACAGTACAAATACATTTAAATAATGATGATTTCACATTTTAACTACTATGTCTTTTGTATTGTACCAATTAATTACAAAAAATATCTGGTATGTATATTCTAAAAAAAAAAAAAACCTATAAAATAAAATAATAAATAAAGGACATACCTTACACTGCAAAACAAATTACATCATAGGTAATAAAAATATCTTATATATAGTTCAAATGTTGCTTCTTTCAAGAAATAAATTCCTAAAAGTAGCAAAATTATCCACCAATAGAACAATACATTTCCACGTAACAAATTACATTTATTTTAAATTCTATTTTAGTAACATTTGACTACAAACATGCTAAATAAGCTTATATTTTACTTATTATAAAAAAGTGTGGATAAATGTAACTATATACAATATTATATATTTTCCTTTGATAAGATATTTTTTCAGTGTAAAATCTTTTCGTAAAGGATTTTTTTTTCTCCAGAGATCTACATACACACACTAGCTAAGCTCCTAATGCTAGCTCAGAGTAAATGCTAGCAAAGGCTGGATAAGAGTAGACAAAAGCATGGCAAAGATTATAGATTATATAAGAACTGGACAAATCCTCTGTCACATCACCCTCTAGGATTTCTGAAAAGAGGCTGAATCTGCCAAAATCCATGGTTCATCTATAAATGAGCAAATGGACGAGTCTGACTGTTCAATGAAATGCCTATGTTATTAATTTACCACAAACTAGCTATCTTAGCTTCAGCCTAAATGCAAAAGTAGCTAACATTAATTTATATGCTAACTTTTTTTGCATTTGAATGAACTCTACTCTTACATTTCTTGTGGTGAGATAAACTACAAAGATCAAAGGCTAAAAAAAAAGACAAGCTAAGAAGAAAAGCTAGATAACACGAACACCTATCCAGAACTAAACACACTTTCATATAGGACATGCTTGTTTAAGAATACTCAGAACACTTGGCTAAATAATCACTAATACACTATAATAATCTAAACTGAATGATTGCTAACAAGCTGAAAGCTAGCCAGTTGCTCTTGACAACAGTTTGGGGGGAAAACAAAGCAGCAGGTTATTAATACCAAATGGTAATACAGCACTTACAGACAATACATACAGTAATTAAATCTTCATGACTTAATGCAGCCCATCAGTGTGGTTTCTAGCCTAGTGTTAGCATTAGCTGTCACTCACTACAATGCTAACAAACCAAGGGGCACTTTTCCTCACTTAGACTGAGATTGTGATTTTTTTGTTTGTTTTGTTTGGTAAGTATAAAAAGATAGTGATGAATTTCAGAGTTTTTACATGGCTTATCTCATATATTCTCTCCTTTTCCATCATCTTGTCTTGTGTCAGAACTCTAGCAGGACAGGATTCTGGCTGCTACTGAAGGAGACCTGTAGAGCAGATTTGCTATTTGTCGGTCCGTAATGGTCGTCCAGGGACATGCTGTTCCATCCCTTGCGCACATGCTCACTCACACACACACACACACACACACACACACACACACACACACACACACACACACACACACACACAAACACACATGCATGCGCGCACACACACACACACACACACACACACGCACAAACGCATGCTGACACATTAGGAATCTCTTTTTAATGACCGGACAGGTTTAGCATCTGATAATCTACGCATCTCCACCTTAGATGGGTGTGGGGGGGGAAAAAAAGATCTATTTTTATTCTGCCATAAACCGAAGTGGGGTTGGGGTTTTAGTGCAGCTAATAGTTTAGGGTGGGGCAGTAAATAGGTACTGTGTTAAAGTGCCACATTGAAACTGATACAGATATCTGTATTATGGATGTGGGATGAAGAATTGGAATTGTGAGAAGGTTAGGCTGTTTTGACACATTTAAACGCACCACTGCTTCGGTTTCTCCACCCTGGTTTTTTTTGGCCTGGGTGTATTTTGAGATCACTCATCAGGGTCGACATCGGATCCAGCACCGGCCCGGGACAGATCGGGACCAGACCGGCGAGGAGGAGCTGTGGAGTAGACTAGGGCGCTCTAATGAATTAAAGCAATGTCAACACGTTCATTCTGACAGACTTTTATTTCAGCAACTTCATCACTCTACATAGTGCAGCGCTGCACTTTGCTCTCAGCGGTCATATGATACCCTGAACAACCACCTACCCTAAAACCCCCTCACCCACCATACACCCCCCCACCCCACTCTCCAATGTGTTTAAAGTATCCTGTCATGGTGCGAAGGAACAGGTTGCACTGTGAGCCCATACACACACACTACAGTATACACAGATGTGTTTATGGGGTAACGTGGTCCATGTTGAAGTAAGACAGGACATTAAGGACTGTTATGTCAGACATATTTGCCCTTGGAAATACATACTGTACACATCTAGACCTTTAAGTTCTTTTACACACCCCTGTCCAAAATGGCATATAGACATATAGTCTTGCCTGTGAGGACTCCCTTTTCTGATTTTGGAGTTGAAACTGGACAGTGTATGCGCATGGTGCTCCCCTTGACAACATATAGGAATTTTATTTTGGCTTTAGAGTCATCCGGATGAATGCAAAATCAACAGACCGATCTCCGTTTTAGTGAAGATGAACAGACACACGAACTCCAAATGGAAAACAGGACACTTCTACTGATCAGGCAGCTGCATGAGTAGGCAAGGTGAGTGTCAATCCTATGAAAGACAAGCTGTTGGGAAATCTTAAGAGCTGTCAAAAAGACTTCCTTTTACACTCACACACCTTGTACCACAGTGATGATGCCAAAGGGTGGATTTGGTAGAGGACTTCAGGGCTTAGGCTACCATTTGTGACAGTGAATAAAACAATGTGCTGTGGTTGTGTGCTGACAGCAGCCATCAGTCAGAGTCTTGCCGGATTTGTTGTAATTAGACAGTGGTAGTGTAGCCGGGAAAAGGGGACTAAAGTGTTTGTACCATTTTCATTCATTCTCTCTCTCCTTCTGTCTTTACAGCTTGTTATTGTGCACTACTAGACTTGCAGCAGTGCCCGCTGGGCTACACCACAAAGGTGACATCTATCACTTTAGTGTGTCTGTGTGCTATAAATACCTCTGTCAGCCCTTCCTCTTCTGTGCTCTGACACTCTCTCTCTCTCTCTCTCTCTGACAGCAAGGAAGACAGGAAGCAGTTGAGCGTGAGGATGAGCGTTTGTGTGTGTGAGTGTGTCTTGGTGATGGGGGGCTGTTCATGCTGTCACTTCCATGGAGATCTTAATTATCCTGCTAAGCTGTGAGGGACAGAACACAGACCACTGGAGACCCCCCAGTTTTATATAGCACTGTTAAGAATCCATAAGGAAACACACACGCACACACACATTACAGTATAATCTCTGTAATGCTTGCGCAGACCTACAAGGACATGACTACTCATCAGTCCATGTTAAGTTTCATATGAATCCATTAAATAATCTTACACTCTATATTAGTCTAGTCTTGTCACATGCTCGATATGACATTTCCCTCATCGCCATTTTAATTGTATGAGCTGTTAACTGCATAAGGCCTAAGTACAGACCGATCCTGTTTCCTTCAGCCGTTCCCTGGTAGTGTACGTGTGCGTGTGACTCATAGTGTAGCGCTGCCCTCAGTGCTTATTGGAAAAGCTCAGTGACGGGTGTGAAGTTTTAGCCACGACACATGAACCGTCTTTCGTTAACACTTCCTAGAAGAGAGGACATTCTGCTGCCAGCTCCCATAACAGTACTGTGGCGAGATCGGTATATGGCCGTTCGTTGGCACTCAGGGGGCATTAGCAGGTGTGTCGTTCTCACCGTCCCTGGCATGGCGACTACTTCACAGGCGATTGGTTCGCAGGGTTCGGGTTGCAGCACCTGTGCTCATACTGAAAGATGGCAGGGAATGTGAACAGGCTGAGTGATTAATCAAAAGAGTGATAATATTGAATGAATTACACTGCCTAGCTATGCAGCGGAAAGGTTACTCTATTTTAGGGTTATTCTAGGTTACGAGTTGCATAGCGAGGATTTTATAACCGCATCATTATACCGATCTCAAGCAAAACTACAGACATCAATGCTTCCATGAGGATTTTAGAGGAAATGCACAGGGTGTGTTTATGATACTATCTACTATACTTAAGCTTGAGTTTATGTAGTTCTATTCTTGTGTGGCAGCAGTTCAAGTAAGGTGCAGTAATAGAGTTTATAGAGACTAATCTGTCTGACAGTTAGTTTTAATCACGGTATATCACACAAAGTAGATCACAAGAGGATCTCAAGAACTGAAGTTCATACAGTATGTCATGTTGAGTCTCAGTAAAATCGTGCCCCTTCATAGGGATGCCTGGTTAAGATGTCCAATAAAGCATGGGCAGGCTGGCTTTCGAGAAGAAGGCTAATTAACCAAAACATGGCGACAATTCATTATTTCTAAAACTAAAATTAGGGTCATGACAGCATGAAAGAGTTCATCTCACACACACAGTGTTTTCATGACCCAAGCTTTAAGGTTATACAATCTCATTATCACATTAAGCTGTGTGACTAATTTAGGCTAATAAATAAATTGGCAAAAAAAATAAAAATAAATAAAGACTTGTTTTCATGACCAGTTAATTCCCTGAACACTTACTGGAGCTGGCAGTGAAAAAAAAAAGGGGCTAGACTGCAAAAAATGACATCTTAACAAGTGAAATATTCTTGAATTTAGCCAAAGCTATCTATAATTTGTTGAAACTAGATCATAATAATTTTAATATAATATTATTAATCTTAAAATCTCAAGCGACAAATGTCGTGTTCAATTGGCAGACAATTTAGCTTGTTTTTTCTTGAACGACATGAAAATAAGACATTTTTTAGGCTTACAATTTTTGGAATATTAAATGGTTAGTTACAAACTTATTTATAAAAAATTATAGCTTTTTTTTTTTTTTTTTAGATTTCACTTGCCAAGATGTCATTTCTCGCATTTTTTTCAAGTGCAAGAAAACAAGCTGTATTGTGTTAAGTCGAGGTGGCACTGTGATCTCCAGGGTCAAGGTTCGATTCCTGCCTCAGTCTGTGAGTTTGCATGCTCTCCCTGTGCTGGGTGGGTTTCCTTTGGCTACTCCAGTTTCCTCCCACGGTCCAAGACATGCAGATTACAGTAGGCCCATAGTGTGTCTGAGTGTGTTGTGTGATTAAAACTCTGTTCAGGATGTAGCCCGCATCATGCCCAGAGTCCCTCGGGAAAAGCGCCAGGCTTCCTGCGACTCTTTAAAGTATACTGTAAGCGCTATAAAGAATAAGTAAGTATTAGGTGTTATTCATGTAATTATTACACCTTGCAACCAGTTGCTTGAAATGTTTCTGATAAATAAACTAGAACAATGAGTTTTATAACTCTTGTTTGAGATGCTTTATGTGGTTACATCTGCAGTGTGAATAAACAGAGTTTTTAGCTGTATGTGTACTGTAGAGAAAGAGTGAGCTGTTAAACAGAAGGGGATCTTGTCGTATTCCAAAGTGCGTGCTAGTGTTCCGCTGGAGATCAATTAGCAGTGTGATGCAATTAGCGGTATCAACTTACGATACGTTGCCTTTTGTCTTTCTCTATATCTGGTTTCCTCTTATAGGATGCCTTACACAAACTGAACACAGTTTTGTATAAAACAAGCTGGCTGCTTATTAGCCCCAAATCATCTCCAGCACAAATTCAGATTATCTCTCTCTCTCTCTCTCTCTCTCTCTCTCTCTCTGCCCTGCTCATCATAGAATGCAAAGCAGTGTTGTACTTTAATAGCTAGGTTAATTCAATGTATAGCATCTAATATCTCTTTCATGTTTCTCTTTAGAATCTGTTCAGGGTCAAATCACATGAAAAGTGGTGGGAACGTTTTGATTAGCAAGTGTTGTTAACTTCAAGGACTGAAAAGCAGCAGAAAGTATAAAAGCATGAGGGTCAAGAGCTTGAGTTCACCGTCACATCAAACACAAAATGTGTCTCTGTGGCGTGGATGCTGGTGCGAAATCAGCTAGTTTGATTTCGCACACAGGAACAGCTGAACTCCTGGTTTCACACAAACAGTCTCTAGAGGTTAGACAGAATGGCCCAACTAACAAACAAACAAACAAACAAACAAACAAAACAACATTCAATGAGCGGTAGTTCTGCAGATGGATCCACCTTGTCGATGAAGGAGGTCTCAGTGGAATAGCCACGATGGTTATAAGAATATAGCCAAAATGGAATATAAATGCGCTGATACGAAGCTATACTGTAGAATCTCACCGTTTTACAACTGTTGTGTCTTGAAAAACATTGAAGCTTGAGGCAGATGGACGACCAGAAGACCGCACTCCTGCTCCTGCCAGCCAAGAACAAACAGCAAAATCTCCAGTGTTGAAATAACACCCAGAGTGTTGATTTAAAACTGTTAGAATACTTTGTGACCATTTGGTCATATATAAACACTCAAGGTGTTAGTCCAACACTGGGAATGAACCTTTTTGCTTTGAAGGAATCGGAGACTGCCGTGGTTAGAGGCTCAATGTAACTGGACAGTTGAAGTTTAGATTATTGTCTCCTGGTCTTTTTAGCAGGAGTATATGTACAGTATATATACAAATACATAGACAATTTGAATTAAAGATCCATCCATTTTTTTTGTTCTGATTATTCAGTTAAGGGTCCGTGTGGGAGGTGGAGGGTTTGGGGAGGGACGGAACCTAGTGTATCCCAAGGCATAGTACACCTTAGATGGTGGAAACATTCACACACCCAATCATATACTACAGGCAATCCCGATCAACACACAGCACCTGTCTGTCGGAGGACGTCCACCACCAAGCATGCACACTCTACACACAGGCCAGATTCGAACCCCTAACCCTGGAGGTGCGAGGCCACAGCGCTAACCACTAAGCCACTGTGCCTCCTTAGGTAAAGATACAAAAATTGGATTGTTTTGTTTTTCTATCTGCAAAATACACCCAAATCAAAGGGAAAAACATACGTTTGATGAAAATGTACTGTAAACAAGATTGCAATGCTGTGATATACTGTGAGTGGAAATCTGCTCAAATATGCTGGACTCTGAGCTCCCTTTTGTCAGAACGACTAAGACAATATTCCCGCCTCTTCTTGAGTATATAGCGAGCATAAAAAGCAGCTTTTATTTATGTTCTCAGGGGAAATGCTCCTCTTTGCTCTGGTAGTTAACAAAGCGTGTTCAGAAGAGGCCATGAAACAGCACAGCACTCTTCAACTCCTTCTCCCATAGGTGATAATTGGAATAATGTGTGTAATGAAGACACCCTCAAGCAGACCCAGCTCCATGCTTGCTTAATTAGTGTAACTGGGAGTTCACATGCTGATTAACCCAGTTTTGATTCTGCCTATTCACCCATTAATGATCCAGTGATAATTAATACAGCATTCCAGTGTATTACAGGATTCTCTCTCTCTCTCTCTCTCTCTCTCTCTCTCTCTCTCTCTTTCTCTCACTCTATGTTATATGATTAACGTCAACAGGCCCTGATACATGCAGTGTCACCAACCGTCTGTTTTCCACTGGGATAAGAAGTCTTTGTCTGGGACTACCCATACAAAGAGAGAGACTACAGCAAGTGTGTGTGGCTGAGAATGTGAAAATGTGGTCGAGCATTGAGGTTTGAGGATTCTTGCCAAGAGCTGTCAAAATAAGACAACCAAAGCAAAAGAACAAAGTCTCACTCTTTTAACAGCAGAGAAGAGGAAAAGCACTTTATTTGTGTTCTGCTGTCTGCAACCTGTCTGTGTGTGTATGTGTGTGTGTGTGTGTCGTGGTTAAGCTTCAGATACCGGTGGTCTGGCTTAGGGTGCGTAGAGTTGATGGTTTGAGATGGCTCCTGCAGTGGGGGACTTCCAAAAGCCTTCATGGTAAGAGTTGTGCTAAACTATGTGTCCATGGTACACCGCACCTCTTCACAGCCTTGACAAGCTTGTTTACGACATTATCACGGAAAAGCCTAGCATAGCATGCCCTGGAACGCTCACTGTCTTCGCTTGCCACGCTGCCCGGTTACAGACGTCCACAGGTCGAGCATCACGGCAAAATGAGCTCTAATGGAGGATAATAACTGGACTGTATACTGTGTTTTTTTTTTTTTTTTTGCCAGAGTGTAGAACATTTCCTGGGCACGACTTCTGCCCGGCTGTAAATAGGCCGCAATAGTCACAAGTATGAGGAGGTTAAAAGCCTTGCATGAAGTGTAAAATACTTATGACTAAGCCAGGCTCATTTTTTCCATTTCCTTTTTGGTCAGGTATGTGTCAGTTGTAGCTACAGTACCTACTATACATTTGGGAAATACTACAGAAGAGAGCAAATAAGAGAAGTTTACATCAAGTTTAATGTGCTAAAATGCAAGATTGTGTTTTATTATCATATAATGATTAAGCAACGTTTGTGACTTTTGTGAAAACACATGAAGATGCACATGGAGATGCCCTCCTCATACATGCATTCAGCAAAAAAAAAAAAAAAAAAACTTTTTTTAAAATTAAAAGGACAGACAGACCCTGCGTCCTTCCTAACCGGAATGCAGACTGCACAGCGAATGAATCCGCCTTGCAGATGAGCTCAGGCGATTTGCGTTCATTTGGAAGGACTGCATGTTGATTGCACAAACACCTTGAACCCAGAAAGCTCACGTGCGTGTGTATGTGTTCGGGGGCAGATTTCCAGAGCTTGTGAGTGAAGTAAGCCGTGCAGTCATGGGACAATGGTAGACCAAGCACTCTCGGTTCCTGCACATCTGGAGACGGCACCGAAGCGTGCTCCATTCAAGGATTGAAGTTTACACTTAAATAATCAAACTGTCAAACACTTACAGTACATCACTGCTACTATTGCAGACATCTGGCTTAGTCTCAGTTTTTAGAAAACATTTTCTTATAATAGCGCACCTCTCAAGATTTAATGGCATTTATTTATTCTGGAGTTAAAGAAGTGATAATTCACCATGACTGTTTTTGCATGCTCGAACAGTAGACCAGACCCTTGTTTATCTGAAATTCTAGTAATATGTCTGGTCTCTTTGAGCACCGTACATTCAGCAGATGTGTCTTCTCAGTCAGTAGATCAGGAACTTTATCACTCCATTAAAATAAGTAGAGCGGCGTAATGAAGCAATCATTTTCTCATCGCCAGGATTTTTAAGAAATCGCTTCACGAGGAATAACACTAATTTCCACTGATATAGTTGCACGTCATCTTGTTAAATGCCACTGGAAAACCTGCACTTTTCATTTCCCAAATGAGTCAGAGAAGGTCATTATATCCAGAACTGTCAAAGCAGGCCAAAAAAAAAAAAAAATAGCATGAATTATTTCAGGGCCTTTTAATCTCTCATTCCTCTTTCTTGTGTATCTGACAGATTGACCTTTCCAAATCAATTTGCAGAGGCACAAAGGAAGAAAACATGGCATGGTGGCATTAAAAGCGGCTGATGATGATGATGATGATGATAATGATGTCACGGTACAGCCACTAATCCAAGCATCTGCTAGGGATGATGTAAATTGTGTGAATGAAGATTTGAGTTTTTGTTTCCTGATAATTAGAGTCATTGTGTGTGTGTGTGTTTTTTTTTTTTTTGGCATTCCCAAACTGCGCATAGTGTGTGGATGACAATCGGGCGTCAAGTTGGAATCTCATCCCCTTAAGTCACTGCCATGATATACTGTATAACTGATATATCTCCAGGGTGGGGAGTATCCATCGGCCGATGTACCAGGTGGCACGTGGACGGACCAAAATAGCAGAGACAAATAATGTATATAGTATTTATTTATTTATTTTTGGATCCCCCCCCCAGATTTTTCTCCCTAATTTAGTCGTGTCCAATTCCTCCCCGTCACTAGGGGGCTCCCACATTAAGGCTACTACTACCACTCAGCCGGGAGGGCCGAAGACTATCACGTGTTTCCTCCGAACCACGTGACGCCAGCCGACCGCATCTTTTTGAACTGCTCGCTCACGCACCGTTGGAGGCGGCGTAACACACTCGGAGGACAGCGCTATCCACTCCCTCCATTGCGCGAGCTTACAGACGCCCCTGACTGGCTGTAGAGCCGTGATTAATGTGGGAGCACTAAGTACCTCTCATCCCTCCCCTCTGAGAGAGCTCGGCCAATCAGCTCTCTCTAGACCTCCGGCTGCGAGAGGTTACAGCACCACCCGGGATTCGAACTAGCGATCTCCGGATGATAGGGCGAGCGCTTTTACCACTGCGCCACACGGAGGCCCCGTATATAGTATTTTTGTATATACACAATTTGCTAAAACACGTCATATCATGATAACATTATTATCTATATTATCCCTCTGACATTTAAAACATAGCACTCCATGCTTAATATTTACACCATTACATTTCCATTAGATACAAATAGATAAGTTCGACAATTAATGTCTCGCACTCATTCTCTATTGCTTATGCTGTAAATGGTTGCTGGAGGCCCGGCAAGGCACAACGTGGCATACACTCTGGACAGGGTGCCATAAGCCTGCACACACTCACACTATGGGCAATTTGGAAACGCTAATTAGCCTAATCTGCATTTTTTTGGACGGTGGGAGGAAACCGGAGTACCCACAGGAAACCCCCCAAACACCGGGAGAATATGCAAACTCCACACACACAGACCTGAGGATCGTTGTCTTTGAAGGTGTGAGGACACAATGCTAATCACTATGCCATGAGGCAGTTAAAGACTTCCCAAAGAGGCAGTAATAGTCATACACCAATACTTTCTTTATAAAGAAGATATCACAAGCTTATGCTATATATAGGTATGGAACCAAAGTGTCTTCAGTATCATCATCAAACTCAGCACAAGGTACATAAATATATTTTTTAAAACATAAATCTATGTTTTAGATGTTGAAGTTATAATTATTTTTGCAAAAAATTTCTGGAATCTACAGTATGGCAGAGCAAATTATCTGTGTCCTGAGCAAATCGCGTCAATAGGCGTTAATGAGTCAGCTGTGTCAGGACTAAGTTTGCTGTAACTTTGTTCATTTTTAAGATATCTTCAAACATGTGGTGTCATTTTAAAAGTATTTTCAAGTGATTTCTAAAGACTTGGTGACTGATTTAAAAAAAAAAAAATTTTGTGGTTGTCGCATACCAAACCAGACACTAAGCACAAAGCTTTGAAATGGGAATATCGGTACACCAAATATAAATGCTGCAATGCACTTACATCGGAAATAAGAACATGAAGCTCGGGATAAAACGTCGCTGCATTTGATGTACAATTTGGGCAAAAAGCACGGGTAGCTAAATGAGATGAGTTCTGTATAATTTCAGTCAGTGGTAAACATTTAACAAGATAATTTGCCTGTATTTTAGTTTATTTGAACCCTGAAGGTGCAAGGCGACTGTGCTAACCACTAAACCACAGTACCACCAATAGGTTGTCTACACAAACTAAAATCCCAAATTCACATTACTACAACTACAAGTTACTCAGATGTCTACTTTGTTTTTTACCTGATCAAGTCAATTAATCAATCCATTAATCAATAAAAAAAATAATAACATTTTAATTTTATAACTAAAGCAATAATGTAATGCAATTCCACTGTCTGTATTTTTATGTGCTTAGTGCTCCAAATATACACACATATTTGTTCGAATTTACTTGTATACATGGTTTTATTTAAAAACAATAGAATTGTATTATTTGTAATACTTGAATTGTGACTGTTTATATACTGCTTGATCCGCTTTTATTTTTGTTTCTATCTGCTTGCAACATTTTCTAATGTATTCTCTCTACAGTTGGTCTGAACACCCCACTGAATGCGCATTATATGGCATAATTCCAGTTCCTTTAATGTAAGCATACTTCATAATAAACTAACGTACCCCCATCTTCTTTCCCAAGAGCTCATATATGTCTATTTGGGATATTATTACGTGTAGTTCTGCTGGTCAGATGAGTAGCAAGTATTTATTCCAGGCTAAATGCCAGCTGGTGTCCAACACAGGCTAGCTTTCCAGCATAATCACCATATTTAGCATAGGATCCATCATTGTGGTGAAAGCTACCCAGAGGCAGATACAAGTAGAGGAAAAGAGACCCAGATAATTAGTCATATGTTACTGTAATGCACTGACTATATACCAGACTATATACACAAATAAGTTGGAATGAGTTAATTCTAGCCACTGGCTTCTCTGTAATAAAATAGTCGTGGGCAAAAAAAAAAAAAAAAGCATTCTCACATTATTTCACATAAGTTTGTGAGAGACTACTGATTGAGGTCTTTGGTGATTAGTGCTGAATGTGATAATAGCCTGGTGCTATTTGAAGACTATAGTTAGCAGCTCCTGAAGGCTAAAGTGAGTTAGCGCTAGCTGTGCTCTGTGGCAAGTGAGCGCTAGCTGTGTTGGGTAATGAGCTAGCGGTGCGTGGCGCCCTGCCGTTCTACCTGCAGCGGAACAGATTGGCCGTGCCGCAGCGAGTTATGATTGCCGAGGAGACGAAGTGTCACAAGACAGATGGGCCGACAGTGAGTGTGTTGGCTCACGGTCATCCACTACCACTTACACTCTGGATCTACACGCTAAACACACATACAAACGATACCAGTGCCCCCTGGCTGAAAAGTGTATGAATTGGAAAGAACAACAATGTCTATATTATATGCGGAATCAAGTGGAAAGTAAAAAAGAAAACCAACAATTAATAGAGTCCATATATACATGCAAATGTGAGGGTAATGAGACTCTCTGTCTAGACTTGAATGCCACTAACATCCTGTTTTCTTCCTCCATTGGACATGGGGGTTTGGGCTAATATTGTTATTACAAAGGGACATATGATTAACAGTGCTGAAAAATTACAATACATTATAAAAATCTCAAATCTCATTCTTTCCGTTATGTAACGCTAATTCTATTTTAGTCTGAAGGTTTTATCCTAAACTGTTACGGTCTGTGTGGAATTTCATGTGTTTGCGTGAGTTTCCTATATTTTCTGCAATTTCCACTTTTCTTACCTATAACCATGCCAATTGTTTATTGGTTGCACTAATAGTCTCCTAGTTGTAAGTACTGTATGTGTACAGCGATACCTCGGCATATGAATTTAGGCGAGTTCTTAAGGCGGAAAATGTGTATTGCGAAATGCATTTTCTCATAGGAAATTATGTAAATGCAGATACTTCATCCCAGCCATCCAAAAACATTTCCAATATTGCCAATTTTCAACACTATAATCAAACCTCAATTAACCGTAATTTATGATAAACTGTTTTAAAAACTAAACTGAAAATGGTTCACTTTTCTTCTTGGTACTGTCCTTGCTAACTTTCCTAGGACCCATGGTGCTACAGTATGTCTTCACTAAATCTTTCAGAAAATGCAGAATAAAACCAACAAAAATAGCTGTGGTGTGTTCAAACTTGCTTTGCTTGGCTTTCCACTGACGCAAGTTTCGAACGGCTCTTGGGCGTATGCGCAATTTAGCTGGTGTTCGGTTCCACTGTATCTGTGTGTGTGTGTGTGTGTGTGTGTGTGTGTGTGTGTGTGTGTGTGTCTGTCTTGTGCATATCTAAATTGTATTACAAAACTGCAGCCAGTATTCCCAAAATATGCTCCAGGTGAACACGCTTCACGCTAACGCGATAAACAATGGTTCTGACAAACCATTATACAACCAGTACAGACCAACCAATATGACAATCCATTAAAAACTAATGCAGAGCATTATACAGATCAAGCGTTAAATCCATCGTAAATGAGTAGCATTGGTTTGGTGTTGAATCCCACCATTATGGTGAAGCGCTAGGCAGCTAGCTATAATTAACACCCAATTTACGGTGCTTTTAACAAGTGAGTTTTTTTTTTTAATGCTTGGCTCCTGTACACCAATGGCAGCATCTTGTGATATTTATGTGCAAGCTAGATAAGGTAAGCAACTCTTCACCTCATGGCTTATTTAGGCAATCTATGATGTCTGAGAGGAAACGCTCATTTGTGTTGTACACATGATGGCTGTCCTACATATCTTGAATTTGCCGGTTATTAAGACATCCTCAAAAATGATTGGTAGACATATGAAAAAGACAAAAAAGTAAAGGTGTATGATTTAGCACACAGCATGAAGATATGTCTGAATAGGCCGTCACAGGGAAAAGAAAACTCTAGTTGGAAAGCTTTGAAGAGGCTCTAACATAGCTTGGACACAGTTTCTGACATTTCTATTACTATAAATATCATTTCTATTACATACTTGCTGGAATAGACGGAGTGAAACACTGGCTTTGACGTCTGCTCTTATAAGTTATAGCTTTTAATCGTTCTGATGTACGATAGGTATGCAGACAAGTGTGTGAAAAATGCTGATCGTGTGCCAGCTGTGTGCTCACGTACACATAGTTAAGCGTGAAGTATTAGAGAGCGACGCAGCTGCCTCTCACTTTTTCTCTCTCTCTCTCTCTCTCTCTCTCTCTCTCTCTCTCTCTCGCATTTCTGGCTCACTCCATGTTGTAGTAAGCTGGATTCGGTGCTATGAGCTATGCTAATTGCTTGTCAGTGCTTCCAGTGGAGCAACTTTAGCGTCAGCCACCCTGAACACTTTCTGGCAGTGAGGATGGGAAGCAGGGTTGCCAGATCTAAAGAAGCAGATCAAAAATAATCCTAACATGAGAACAAAATGCATTTTCAAGGGAAACATATATTTTTAACACTGAGGTATATATTTAAAAAAAAGATAATAATTCTATTGCTGAGCGACATTTGTATAATTACAGATATTGTTAATAGTTATGAAAGTAAGTTTCCTAATTCTGCATGTATAAGAGCACCCTAGCCGCATTTAAGAGTGTGTATGGGTGTTTTCGGATATAATTATATTTAAAGTGTATGTTTATTAATATATAAACATACATTTACTCAGTGCTAGGTACCATTCGATGCTGGATTCTGTAACAAATGGAAAAAATGGAGATTGGATTTGGAAAAGAAACGTATTTGTGGAACTGAAAATGAAATATTTACATATAAAATAGTTTTTTTTGCAACGTTTGATTTTGTTTAATATAACATTAATGTTATATTAATGTTATTTTTGGTGGCATGGTGGCATAGCACTGTGAGTTAAGTGTCCGATTGCCACCTCTGGCCTGTGTGTGTGGTGTTTGCATGTTCTCCCCGTGCCTGGTGGGTTTCCTAAGGGTACTCTGGTTTCTTCCCACAGTCCAAAGACATGCAGATTAATTGCTGATAGTGTGTGAATGAGTGTGTGTGTGTGCATATGTGTCCTGCGGTGGTTTTGCACTTTGTCCAGACTGTAATCCGGCCAACAAATAAATCCAATCTATGGGGGACTCAGTGCTCAACCCACAACACCCAAAGGATCTGCTGTTAGCGTTCCAGTGTCTGACACCACAGGACACCCGAGGGGCCAGAGCTGTCCTGGCGGCAAAAAAAAGGGGAACCTATATAATCTTTGGCTTACATGTTTTGGATGTTGGCGTATACAGGGCAGTTATTCAAACATAGAGTGGCATGTTGCTAAAGAAAGTAGTGTTGTCACTCATCCAGAATCTATTTCTGCTTTTTTAGGGCCCAAGCTCTATGACATCAGCCCTATGTTGTCATAGTGTGTGAGGGAACTCTTGTTCTTCTAAGGATTATTATTATTTTTTACATCATTCAGGGCTTTTAGGGGGTCTTAACATGGTCAAAAACTCATGAAATTGGCAGACAAGTTGGAATCTGATGCCATTAGGATGTCTGAGAGTCTGAGCCCTGGACGTTGCATGGGGCTCTCACACAGGATTTCTCTGCATAGCTCATGCACACTGCACATTTAGAGCTCATTTAGCCTGAACGTCTTTCACGTTGCATGTCGTAGGCTCTACTCAATGGGAAGTCGGTTATTTTGGGTCATTTGCAAAACGCACCCAATGGTATTTGATACATTCTACCTGAAGAATGTATACAAACGCCACCAAACCGGGGGGCAATGGTGCAAGGTGCTTGGGCCCGCTCATCGTTGCTTGCAAAAATATTTTTGTTTTTCTTTTTGTTTAATTTAGGGGCGGGGATGGCTCAACGAATACCTTTCTCCCATAACCCTCTCTTCTCCAGGTTTGCCAAATCATGGCTCACCTTAAACTCTGACTCCTACTTTCTAACCATCTGCAAAAAATATGCATATGCAAAAAAAAAAAAAAAAAAAGGGAGTACTCCAGATGAGCAAATAAACAAAAAATCTAAATATGCAAGAAAGCGAGTGGTCAAAGAAATATGTACAGTAAAACATTGAAACTCCACACAGCTGTCAACACTAATGAAAATAATTGAGAGAAAAGGATAGTTTTGTTGATGTGTGGGTGGGGCCAATTAAACCAACATGAATGTATTATATTAAGTGCATGTTTATCGAGATTATGACCAGACCAGTGTGAAATATGACGAGCATTTCCTGTCTCTCGTTTCAAGCATTGTGTAAGAAGGAACTGAACCTTGTCCCAACTGTTAGACATGTCACTCACATCCAGCATACAATAGACAATCAACAATAGTTTCTCTCTGTGTGTTTAACATCTGACCCTTCTTATACGACACCTGAGTGGTTATGCACCTGCGGCAGTCTCTGTGTGGAGGTGAAGTGATAAGGTTGTTAAGCTTGTTGTTTTATACCATCTGACCAATTTTTCTGCAAGAAAATTCATTGGTGCATTTCGCTGCACTCCAGTGATGAGAACAGCTAAACAATTAAGTGCAGAAACACATGCGCACGTACTGTAGACGCACGCACATGCCTACGCCACCCCTTGTTGCTGTCAATACATCTGGGTTAAAGGTAGGTAATGAAAAGCACAGACTGTCTAATCCGAGATGGTAGGCGGTTTCACAGTTTCACGCTAGTTTGGCAGCCATGCAGTCCATGTCTCTGCTTGTTCCACTTGTGGTCTGACACCTAAGAGTAAGCGAGAGAAAGAATTAGCCAGATTACACACCAAGGCATGTTATTGCACTGTAGAGATCATAAGATAATGGCCTTGTGTATCATTTAATAACAGAAAAAATTAATGTATAAATTATTTACAATATATTTCGGTTGGCTTAATGGGTTGAAAGAAGGCACTTTATTAAAACTTACTTTTATAGAGAAAGAGAGGAATCTGAGGATATATCTGGAAGAGCAGAGGTAGAAAAGTAATCTTATTTGTTATGATACTTAACTAACATTTTTTCGAAACAATTTCCGAAACAACAGTACTTCATTCACTCATTCATTCATCCTCTATACTGCTTATCCAGTACAGGATCACAGGGGGGCCTGGAGACTATCCGAGGATACTTAGGCCACGAGGCAGGGTATACCCTGGACAGGGTGCTGGTTCATCACAGAGCACACTCTATGGACAACTTGGGAATGCCAGTTAACCTAATCTGCATGTCTTAGGACTGTGGGAGCAAACCTACCAAGCACAGGAAGAACATGCAAACCCCACACACACACACACTCAGGATACAGGAACCGGACCCTGAGGGTGCAAGGCAACAGTGCTAACCACAAATGAAATGAAATGATGTAGATTCAATTAATGAACTGGGAAAAGATGCGCCAAAAACTGTGACAGGCTGTAAAGTGTCTAAAGATACAATTAAAAAATTGGTTGTTCAACCTCAGCAGCAACCTTATTTCCCCTCTCATCCGATCCAACCACTCGGCATTCAGCATCATCAGTGTAATAATCACAAGCCTGATAATCTGTCATCATCTGCACCTGTATATCACTGGTTCATAACTTAAGGTTAAATCTTTTGTGTGGCTTAACAAACAAAAAACATTCCTCTGAAACTGGTTAGGTACAGGGACTCGACTGAAAATGAGAAAAAAAAGTCCTTCAGGATATGACTTATGTACAATGGAACCTTGGATTACGAGCGAGCGGGCTCGTATTCCAAAAACACTCGTGAACCAAATTGAATTTTCCCATATGAAATAATGAAAACTCAAATTATTCGTTCTACAGCCCAAAACAATAATACATAAAATAATTAACAACATATAAAGTAAAAATAAAACAAATTATCCTGCACTTAACATTAAAAAAAAAAGTAAAAATAAATCCAGACAGTTAAGTGTTTCCGTTTGTGCGCGCAGGCGCTGTGTATTTGTATGTGTGTGTGTGGAATTAGTCCCTCGCCTCGCCTTAAACAGTAAAACTCCTTCTCCCTCCCACACCTCGCTTTTTAAGTTTCACAACTAACATACACGACGATTAAAAATTTATTAAAAATGTATTACAAATCTTTGCTTGGTTTGCGGAACACTCGTAAACCACGTTACTCGCAATCCGAGGTTCCACTGTATTCCCATTAGTTAACTAAGTATTGTATTATATGATATAATCACATCTGTTTGAGACATATAAATACTTAATTTGTGTTTTAATTTGGGCATTTTCACACAGAAGTAAATAAAAGCTGAGATAAAAACTAGTCAACAGTACTTTTATATACAGTAGTACCGAAAAGCAAGTCACATTCAAGTTTCTACTGAAGCCCACCTGAAGTGGACCTGTACCCAGTTCTTGGAAGACAGGAGAGAGACCTGATGAGGTATTCTGATTACCACATTGTAGACCATCTGCTTCACTGTGCTGTGTGTTGTGAGATGCTTTTCATTTCACCACTTTTGTACAGAGTGGTTATTTTAGTCCCTGTAGACTTCCTGTCAGTTCTAACCACTTTGTTAATTTCCTCTGATCGCAGTCTTGATTAAGGCACAGAACTGCTCATCTTTTTGTGAAATTTGTGCAATATGAGCGATGTTGAAAAAGGGTGTATTGTGCGTACTATCTGACTAATATGTCCTTTTGAAAGTATGTCTCCTGATATTAGCATGGCACAAATATGTACTGTACCATTACACTTTGCACTTAGTGGTTTGCGGTAGTGTGCTAATCATGAACGGACCTGTATGTACTGTACAGTAATTGTAGTCAAACCTTGCCTCCAGGTCTTCCCCTGTGTGTGTTGCTACTGTAGCTTCCAGTGTTAACACAACTAATCTATTTACTGGCACTGAACAGATACAGTATGTTAACAGGTGATGCAGACTCTGTGTTGACCACATGAAGCTGTTGATTTAATGATCTGTCATAGCCAGAGTTGCTAGGCTCACCCTGGTAAAACCAAACCAGAAATCTACCATTAAAGTCTGTACAAATGTTCTATAAAAAAACATCATAAATTATCTTCACAGACGGGTTAAAAAGACTGATTTATTATATAGGCTGGTTTAAAAGTCTCGTTAACAGTATGATCCTGCCGCTAGAGCGTTTAAATTGAATTTACAAAGACACGACTGGTTACGGACCATCCCGGTCCAGGTCTGTGCTAGAACTCTAGAGTGTGTCACGAAAACTCACGTCATGGAGAGCTTAATATCGTACACGTGGCTTTTGTGAGTGAAGCACTTTAAAGCGTTTTTGCAGTTATAAATAGCCATTGTATTGTCTGCTATTAAATGTAATGCCTGGAATTCTAACAGCATATCCTGACGACCTTCATCAAAGGATTTATAGAGTGCAGCATTTGAGTTTCCAGGGGTTGAAGATCACAATGACATTGTTGTAAATATCCTTCTTATTAATAGCGTTTATAGGTTTTCTCGTGTCATGGGGTAATTAGGTGTAGCCATAGTGACCGGTCTAAAACTGGCTTATAGTGTTTTAACAACAGTGGCGCTGCTTGAGCACGCACGGAACACACACACACACACACCTCCTTTCTCGCTGTCTCTACTTTACTTCTTCCATTTTTATTTCCAAGGACCTTGTTGGCATCTGTCTAACTTTGAGTGGTCCATCCTGTGCATGGTTATTGATCATGCTCTGCTGTGTGTGTTTGTGTGTGTGTGTGTGTGTGTGCGTGCGTGCGTGCATCTCAACAGAAGCTCACAGGTCCTGGCAGCCGTTCCGCAGAATAGGTAATGCCAAGCAGGCTGAGCTCAAAGTGCAAGAGCAGATTTGCAAGTCAAACACGGCCGTGTCTGGGGTGTGAACTTGGAAGTACTTACTCCACATGATGAAGGACTGTGACAGGCTGTGGTCACCTGGCACTGCAAAGCTCCGAAATCTCAAAAATAATATCATCTCTTGACTAAACTTTTTGTTTTTATTAGTTTATCATTGCAGCTCTTTTTTATGGGACACTTCCGTACTTATCATCACTTACTGTATATAGAGAATAATCTAATACTGGGAATTCATAATTCATTTGACATAAGTACGTATATTTATGGGATCTCAAGTAGTGATGGGAAGTTTGAATCATTTTAGTGCCTCGGTTCTTTGAATCTCGTTCAGACTTGAGTCATTTAGTTCATTTCTTTCTTTTGATCAGAAATAAAATAAAATGTTACATTTTAAATAAACAGACCCATAAGACCGGTGTTATGCACAATATACAAAAATACATCTTGTATATTTAAAAAAATCCATTTGGTCTAATTTGTAATTTCTAAATCATAAACCTATACATTTCTGTTCTAATATTCCACGGAGATTATGTAGGGGGGGGGGGGGCAATCTGTGGCAGGGGGGCATTTTAGCACATAACACCGGTCTTCCGCGGTGAAATAGCGAATAAATGTCTTCATCCGTAGTCTGATACTGAGTGCGGCTTGTGCCACCACTTTGGGCCGTACACGCACTCATCAAAGAGTTGACCATCTCTTCATTTCTCACAATTGCAGCAACCAAGTTTCTCGCCGACTCACTCATCCTTTCTAAAGATGGCGCTGTGTTTCGATGACGTCATGTTTCATTCAATATATACTTAGTTTTCCTTCAATATATCAGTTTTCAATCAATATATTCGGAATCCATTCAATATTCTCACGTTTCATTCAATATATTCAGAGTTTTCATTAAGTTCTCCCATGAATATTTTCCTACATGGCATGCCATAATATATATATATATAAAACTGTACATCAAGGTGCATAATGAGGTTATACGTAGGTTGCATATTAATAAGAATAAACTGATTCTACTTACTTTATGATAGTATGATCAAGTATGTTAGTACATAAAGGTGCACTAACAATATAAATGCATAACTACACACGTGGACAAAATTGTTGGTACCCTTTGGTCAATGAAAGAAAAACTCACAATGGTCACAGAAATAACTTTAATCTGACAAAAGTAATAATTTAAAAAAGTTCTATGAATGTTAACCAATGAAAGTCAGACATTGCTTTTCAACCATGCTTCAACAGAATTACTAAAAAAAATAAACTCATGGAACAGGCCTGGACAAAAATGATGGTACCCCTAACTTAATAGTTTGTTGCACAACCTTTTGAGGCAATCACTGCAATCAAACGATTCCTGTAACTGTCAATGAGACTTCTGCACCTCTCTGCAGGTATTTTAGCCCAGTCCTCATGAGCAAGCTGCTCCAGTTGTTACCGGTTTGAAGGGTGCCTTTTCCAGACAGCATGTTTCAGCTCCTTCCAAAGATGCTCAATAGGATTGAGGTCAGGACTCATAGAAGGCCACTTTAGAATAGTCCAATGTTTTCCTCTTAGTCATTCTTGGGTGTTTTTAGCTGTGTGTTTTGAGTCATTGTCCTGTTGCAAGACCCATGACCTGCGACTGAGACCCAGCTTTCTGACACTGGCCAGCACATTTCTCTCTAGAATCCCTTGATAGTCTTGAGATTTCATTGTACCCTGCACAGATTCAAGACACCCTGTGCCAGATGCAGCAAAGCAGCCCCAAAACATAACAGAGCCTCCTCCATGTTTCACAGTAGGGACAGTGTTCTTTTCTTGATATGCTTCATTTTTCCGTCTGTGTTTCTTATCGTTAGCGTGAAGAAGGAGTGCATGAATGTTTGGAGTTATATGACCTTATCACTGTAACCAGTAGTTTTAGATAGGATCAAGGTCATGGCAAGGACAAATATCTGAGCTCTTTTATTTCCTTCCTATTTGTCATAAAAAAAAATATTATTATTCTTTTTTTTTTCCACTTTCATGATCAGTAAATCTAGGCTCAAATTCACATATACCTGACTTTGCCTGAGTCTTTCTGTGCAGGTATCTGTCCATCATTCTGACATGATCTTTAGCATGATATCTCAAGAACAAGTGCTTGAATGTTTTGAAGATTTATATGAAATATTCATTGTGACCAACAGATAAAGAGATTCACTTCCACGGGTTCACAGCAAATATCTGAAAAAGTTTTTCTTTAATAGGTTTCTTCATGTTAGAAGCATATTTTAAATGTATTTACGGCAACAACAAAAGAAAAGTTAGGAACAACTGATGTTGTTTATGTTGTTGTATAATGTAATTATTACAGTATAACTAATAATGTTTTATTAGTTTCCTTTAATAGGACACTTTATGTTATGTTACAGAAAGACAGGAGGAGCTGACATTGGCTGTTACAAAGCACTGACACAGGAGACTCCTTCCATAAATTCCTTTGGGAAACCGCACTATATCCACAATTGTTAATGCATTTTTATGGAGTAAAATATTGAGAATATTCTTGAGAGAAGAAAGGCAAGATGTAAACTACTGTATGCGTGCTAGCTCTGCAGTTCTGCTGGTGTCCAGCTCTCCCAGGCTTTATGAGGCGCACATATGCAGGAATGAGCTGAAGGGTGAAGTTTGATAGGGGCATCACTCATCTTAATCTTGTGCTGTCACTTCAGTTTTTAGGATGCAATTTTTCTCCTCCTCTAATTTCAGGAATCTCAAGTTGGAATAAATGTAACAAGTAGCTGTCAAAAGCCAAAGAAATGAAGAGAGATAAAGAACAGAGGTTAATCCGTTTTTATACTTCCTTTTTTCCTGTTTTTTTTTTCTCTTTTCATTTTGCACCAAATACCTTTTGTTGAAATGTGCTGTACTGTGCTGTGTGACAAAGACAGATTAATTCCTAAGGCTTGCCTTAGTAGTTCGCAAAACTATTTCTGAGATTTGATGAACGTACTGTCTGAAGCTGTTGTGCAATATCTGCAAGATTTCAACAATAAGTGAGCCTACTTTAGGATGCCAAGTTTCTTTTTTTCTGTATTTATTCAGGTTCAGTAATGGTTTTGACTTGATCGAGGTAGTGATGGATCCAGAGGTTATTCCAGGAACATTGGTTGGAAGAATAGAAAATGGATGCACTGTAACGCCGACACTTTCTTGTAATTCTGTTTTTCAAAAGACTTTTTTTCTTGCACTCTGGATGCTTATAGGCCTTAATAATGGCTGGCTTTGTACTGTAGGAAAATCACATTTTAAGCTTAATCTCTTAAAATTGATATTAATTTCCTTATTTATTTTACCATCTGTATATTAATTGATTACATCATTATAATATATTTGATATACAAAATAAATGAGAGAAATATTTCACCAAAAACTATGGGGAATAAAAGAATTTGCTCTCAACAATATATGGGGTGGGATCAGCTAAAATTATTGGCACCCTTAGAAAACTGCATAGAGTTTATATGTCCTCCATGTGCTTGGTGGGTTTGTCTCTGAGTGCTCCGGTTTCCTCCCACAGCCTAAAGACATGCAGATTAGGCTCCCAAATTGCCCGTAGTGTGTAAACCCCACCTCGTGCCCTAAGTCTACTGGGAGAGGTACAGCATGCACGACGAGAGAGAGTGTGTGATCTTGAAAAATTTTATGATAAATAAATAAATTAGTTAATCAATTATTCAGTGGACCCCTACATGTTTTTTTTTTTTTTTTTTTCTTTTTTTTTTTTTTAGCATCCCAGCTCCCCCCCCACCCATTTTCTACCTAATTCAGTTAATCACAATTTCTCAGCCACCAACCAGCTCTCCCCTATCATCCAGCAGATACCAACCAGAGAGGGTGGACACTAACTGGTGCTTCCTCTGAGACGCAGGATTCCAGCCAACCACTTCAGTTTTTAAACTGCTAATCAAGATGAATGCCAGTAGAGCAAAACACAGACAGAGGAAAGTGCTATCTGCTCTCCTCTTCCTCTTCCTCCTCTTCCTAGAGTAGGCTGTCCCTCATACCCAGAGTACACAAGAAGTTATGCTTCCTTGGCTCTCAGGCACAAATAGCTGTGATGTTATCAAGATTGGAACTCGAAATGTATCACAGTAACAAAAAGGTTTAAAGCGAGTAGCAGAGATTCCTAGTTGATATTAAAAAATCTAGATTTCCAAACATGCTAATAGTGCTTTATCCCTTTTATTTCGCTTGACTAACTTAAAGTGCGAGGAACTCCTGAGCAGCTCCAGTAGGTATATCCCAGCTTGTACTGTAAGGAAGAATGGAATGGAAGGAGTTTGGTGGCTATGACAGAAAGTTAACTGATGTTTATACAGTCTATGAATGTCAGCGACATAACTGGGAGATTTTTGTATTTTTGGATACACATCTTTACATGTGCGAGTGTGTACTATGGCGCCACAGCTCCACTACACTGGAAATCAGTCTGAGGGTGTGAGTGAGAGATCAGAGATGCACACTGATAGTCTTCAACCTGAGAGAATGACTTTCAACTGTGTATGATATTCTAGTACGTGAATCATCTCCTGAACGTCTTGTTTTTCAGGCACACTGTAGTTTTATCTGGTTTAGAATTCTGCCTCTTGAATGCGCATTTCTCAGATTACAAAGACAACAAAAGCAAAAAAAGATTGTCATCAGGATTGTACTATGCTGTCCTGCCACCCAGGAAAAAAATGTCTGTGCATGATAATTGTTTTTTCTTTTGATGACCTCTATCTGTCTTTCCCTCGCTCTTTTTGTTTTCTTTCAAAAAAGTTCAGACTTTTTTTTATTCTTGCAAGGAATCCATGCCCTGCGTATGTCAGAAGGGAAAATCAATGCGGGTTGCCTTATCTCGGTAGCGTTGACACATGCTAAATCATCAGTCCTTAAAAGAACGAAAAAAAAAGACACACAAACCGGAATGTGTGTTTTGATGCGGGATTGGTTAAGGGTGGGGTGGGGGGGGAGACCTGCATCATTTTTATATGAAGTTAAATGAGACGGATGAGACATATGACATTCCTGTGGTTATGCAGGACCACAGGCGTCATTGCGACACGTTGTACATAATATATGCTTTCAAGTTTAGAAACCCCAAGACGTTTGCTGTGACTGATGGAATCAGAGAAAGCGCAAAAGCCGTGTAGAAGATAATCATATGTGCTGGTAAGTGGAATCTGTAACTGATAGAGTTTGTCTCGAAGGCCGTGCATCTGCCCTCATAGCCTGTGTGTGGGCACTCTGAGGAATGCCAGCTGACTGATGGTTAGACAACAGCAGAGTATTTTCACCAGCGTGTCCTGCTAGTAGAGTCGTAGTTCCCATATGGGGACTAAAATCAGGAAATGGCGTAATAAATGTTGAAGATGGCTATCTTGTGCCCATTATAATGGTGGCACTGCTTTAAACATTTCTCAAGAGTTTAAACGGTTCACTGCAAATCACAACTCCAGTGAGTGTATTAGTTTTGTTTGGAATAGTCTCTCTCTCTCTCTCTCTCTCTCTCTCTCTCTGTTTCACATACACACCCCGAAACTTACTGTAATTCAGGCATGAACGGTAATGCACACCTGCTAGTCTAAGCCATAATTTGCCAACAATTGCGCCATTTGCTTCACCTGTGTCGACAATAATCACTGTGTAAACAGGACAATTTTCTTTTCACACAAAAAGTTATGATTTGCACAAAATTCACAGCGTTTGGTCCAACTGTGATTTCCTATAAGCCTAATAAACAATGATGCTGGAATACTACAGACGCTGGCATTTTAGAAAATAAAGGCAACAAACAAGTCTCCAAGAAACAGCAAATGTAGTAGTTGAGAATTTAACATTACACTTTCAACAGACTTGGAAAGAAACGTGTGTCACTAGCTTGACTAGCAAGTATTAGCTAGATACCCATAGGGAATTTTACCATGGTAAAGTTAGCACCAGTATTGTAAAGAACGTGAAATGGGTACTTGAGTATCATACCAGAAAATTACTTTGGTAGAAGTTAATTTTTTTTAGAATAATCCTTGAGTAAAGGTTTTAACATATCTGAAACTTATACATTTTTGGAAGTAAATGTGCTGTAGAGAAAAAAAAATATGGCATAATACAGTGTAGTCACAAATCTGCATGTAGGCTAATCAGTGATATTAGCTGGAACATGTTAGCCTGGCCATAATGTTAACCTGACTATCACAGATGAATTCCATGGTACTGTAGGTACTGTGGCACTTCGGTGGGTTCTGTGGTAGTACTATGGTGTGTACCGCGATACTTTGGTGAATACCATGGTACTTATTTTGTACCATAGTGGCTACCAAAGTTCAGCAGGTATCTAATATGGTACTGCCTGTACTACACCATACTACTAAGATACAGTATTTATACAGTATGGTACCTTATGTACAGACATACAGTACCATATTAGATGGTACTTCGGTAGCTACTCTAGTATCCAATAAGTACCATGGTACAGTATTCAGCGCCATAGTACCTACTGTATTCTGGTATTCTATAAAGTCTTATGGTGACTACCATAATTATGTCTGAAGTACCACTTCTATGTAATACTATGGTATATTATGGGATGTAATATGGTTTACCATAGCACAGTATTGTACACATACCACAGTAAAATTTATTATGGGTAATGTTTTTTTTGGGTACAGGGTATTCAACTAAAGATTACAAAAGATCTACATTTGCTTATAGGCAATCTTTATTCATTAGTTTATGGAGTTCGAGTTATTTGAAGTGGTTGTGTTTTGCTTCACATGTTACTACTTATAACTCGCACCACCATGTATTTTGAACTTTACACGAAGAGAATAAACACATTCTTCACTGACATACTTCTTTCATTGTTTTACAAAGGCCATTTTTGTCACTTTTCTAATCAGATCATAGATAGTAGATAAAATGTAATGATAGTCTGTTAAAGCGCTCTCCTTGTTAAACACCGTGAGCCGTGTAGCTCATCTGGAAAAGCCTTCAGCTAGATAAATGACATACATTTTTGTGACTGTATAAGTGCTATAGAAGCTGAGGTCCATGTTTAGTTCACAGTCAGCTGATGACTCCTGGTCTGTGTTGTCACCAGAAACGGTAGTTCTTTATCCTAGGGAGAAGGATTCAGAGTTAGACACCACTCAGTGCCTTGATTATTGCCCGCCTTTTCAAAGAAGCACTTTGCACTCCCTTACCTGAATAATGTCTGCAAAAAGGTTGCAGTGTACAGAAAGCCAAAGCGACAACCCCAACAATGCAGAATAGTGAAAGACACTCGATCATTCTGATTGCTTGGATGTTGGTGCATTTGTTTTGTTTATTTCTTTCTTTTACAGCCTTAGTAAACAGTGCAGAGCAGATATTCTATACACAAAATATGAGACATATACAGTTGGGGAAATGCTTCAAACCCTGTAGAAAAAAGAAAAAAACAGACCTTACTTTTAACCATAGTTGTTCAAGTAGTACTTCTGTATAAAATCAATCATTTACATTGCAATAAACTCTGCAGTAAAACAATTCATCTAAGTGATACCACCTTCTGCATATTATCACATTATCTTATTGTACTGTATATTATATAATCCATGCACTGGATGATATTTTTTAAGCTTCAACATATAGGAACATTTTAATACATTTTATTTATTTATTTTTAACCATTTCTTTTGGAAGTCAATTTTTTCACTAGTGAAAAACACTACTGGTTTCAGAATTATTGGCACCCCTAAGAGTTGTGCTGCATTGATGATACATTCGCAAGTGGAAATATTTGTTTAAGTGCGCAACAAGGACAGCTCCATAAAATCATCCTAAGTGTCTTTAAGTTTTTTTCGCAGTCATACAAAAGTCATAAAAACTACACAAGCAGCAGTTTTACAGTTACAAGCCTGAGTGAGTATTGGGACTGTTTTACTGTGGTGAACGTTTATGCGACATAACAATAGCTAGTCATGTGCCATAGGAATGATGTAATGGTGGTGTTTACCTTACTAAAAAACACTGTTTAGTACGGATGGTTTTAGATGTGATCATGCATGCAGGACCATTTTGCACATCTTGTATTCCTACTATGTTCTTGCGTTTGCGCATATACAGTACAGTAAATGCTTCAGTTTTTTTTTTCAAATCTAGAGACCTTCTGACAAAACGACTCTTTCTGTATGCATCTACTGTATATACAGTTAAATCCTAACCTCCTGGCAGAGGCAAATATGTTTTTCGTCTACATGATTTGATGATACTTCAGTGATACCTGAATAGGTCCTTTTTACATAGTACAGTACAGGCATTTGTTTTGTTTGTTTTCTTGATAATCGGCAGTATTTCTTCAATGATCTCTACACCTGCCTGTTCTGATTATTAATTTCATGCTACTATTCAATATGAACTTTTTTTTTTGTTCCAGCTTCACGTTGTATTGTTCTTGTTTTTGTTAGATGTGCTCATCTATTATCTTATAATACATGTTAATTTATTGAGCTCCTGTCTCCCTTTAGTGTTGAATTGTATCTAACTAGGCAGAAACAAGAACGAGCCACTTTATTATGAATGTTATTAGGCAGTGTGATTATCACACGTTCCTGTGTTCTCACTCAGCATGCGAGCGCCCCCTGAATAAACACTCGCAAACATAAACACTCATGTGCCGAAGTATCGACATTGTGTGTGTGTGTGTGTGTGTGTGTGTGTGTGTGTGTGTGTGTGTGTGTGTGTGTGTGTGTGTGTGTGTGCGTGTGCGCCTTTGTGCGTGTGAGTGGGTGGATATGTGTGTGTGTGTGCTCTAATAGTGTTTCCATTCTGTGCTGGGTTGTTTCAGGTGTGTGTGTGTGTGAGAAAGAAAGAGGGAGAGAGAGAGAGAGACTGTGGTTTTACCAGCATGTCAACATGACGAAACAGGACACGATGATTATCGCTCCTCCACCCACGCACACAAACATGCAACAACACAAACCACATCATTAGTGTGGTTCGAGAGTCTCCATGCCACCGAACCGTTCTCCACCTGAGCATCTCCCCCTCCTTTCCTCGCTTCCTCCCTCTATCACTCCATTTTTAGCTCCTAGTTTTGCAAGGACCCATAAATTACCCGCTGACAGCAGCTTTAATTTGTACAGAGTGTGCTTGACTGCTTTCTCTCACACACACACACACACACACACACACACACACACACACACACACACACACACACATACACACACACACACACACACACACACACACACACTTTCTCTCTCTCTCTCTCTCTCTCTCTCTCTCACACACACACACACACATGCTTGTATGCACATGGCCAGGCAGGCTTCCATAATGAGGTCAATATATATTCATTGTAGCGTCACTTGAGATAGCAGAGCGCAGTGGAATGTGTGCCCTCTATCAGTCCCAGTGGCTGTAAAAAGGAGCTGATTGGCAGGGCATGCTGGGATGCCCAAATGCCTCATCACTAATGCATGGCTTGGGCAGCGCCATGATTTAACTAATCATACACACTCTTTCATCCTGTGTGTCAAGGGCTAGTGCACAGCCGCTTTCATTTCTTGCCAATGCTACATAATTGATGACCCTGATGTCATCTATTTGGATGGGGATTTTTTTTTTTATAGCATACTGTCTGTAAAGGAAGACTTTAGCATTTTTTTTCAACCTATCTATTGAATCTGTAGTTTATTGGCAATTGCTACAGACGAGACTTTCAGCGTGTTTCTCTCAACCGAGACGTCTTTAGTTCTTTCATCCTCTGTATGGCAAGCTGCAGCTGCTGTGAACGTGTGATTTCTGGTTTGAAGTGATCAACACTGGTGTTTTTTTTTTTTGGAGACAGGTGTAAAGAGGTTAGAGTAGAGATAATGTGTTGAAATCTTACTCAAATAAAAGTGGAAGTAGCCAGAAATGTACATATTGTTTTTAAATATACTTCACGCCTCAATCTGTTCTCTAAGAAAAAAAAAAGCAATCTAAAGATATTTCCTTTGTGTTTTTTCCCCCTTGGATTAATAATACGAGTAACAACAATTAATAATTAATTTTTTAACATCTCAATATACAGAAGGCCTCTTCCAAATGGTTGAGATGTCACTTCACTGTAAAAGTATCAATATATTTACAAATACCTATTAAACAAACTTCCAAACAAACAAACATTGGCATTTGGCAGACGTCCCATATCCAGAGCGACTTACATTTTTATTTTATTATACATCTGAGCAGTTGAGGGTTAAGGTCCTTGCTCAAGGGCCCAACATTGTCAACAAACAAACAAACAAATTAATTAATGAATAAAAATTTGTTTGTTTGTTTGTTTTGTTGTTTTTTGTTTGTTTGTTTAGTGGTGCAACAGCAACAAAGTTTTTGGACATTAGATCACTTTATTTCTTATAATATACTACACAGTCATTAAAAAAGCATAGTGTTGAAATATATCAGCATCCTCCTCCTCATCATCTTCATCATCTTCATCATCAGTGTTTAAAGACGGCACCATCTATTGGACGTAGCATTTCTTAACTGAGTGGTAGAGATTGCTCAAATAGGATGAGTTCAACACATTATTCAATAAGAAAGCGTGAATCAAAATGTGCTCTACCAAGAAGTTGAGCAGAACATTAAAGTCTCTATAAATATTTTGAACAAATGAAATTTAGTACTGCCATGATTTTATAATGTGACTTTTTTTTATTATTAATTATTAAAAACTCTAACTAGCAGCTGTACCTTTATAGTTTGTTTAATTGGTATTTATACTTCTTTACACCTTGATCATATTTACATATTGTATAAAAATATTATTCTTGGTAGGTTTTTTTCTGCATGAGTGAACTTACCTGAATGCTAAAATCTAAATGAAGAATAAAACTTGTGAAATCTGTAATGAGTACTTTAAAGTTCTAAGTAAATTACTTTTTCTTGGAAATGCAATTACATAATACTGAAATTATTCAGTTTCAATAACACTCAAATGAAACTCAGTGACTGAAATAAGCCTGTAATTTGGAAAATATGTATTATACATATAGTTAGTTCTGAAGGAGTGAGTGATCTGAGTGACCAAAGGCCAATATATCGAGTGGTGATAATAGACAGTAACAGCACTGGGGTGTTTAACTGTATGTACCAGTCTACATAACCGGTGTTCTAATAATCGTTAATTACACTAACTGTAAGTTGCAGCACGGGTGAAAGAAGGTCTGTATGGTCCGCAGTAATTGTTTCTTAGTCATTCTGAAAAAACTGTGTTTTTATTTTTTATTTATTCCTAAAGCGGGCTACAAAACTGATTAGCTTCTACCACAAGGCTGAATCTCAAATCACTTTCTAACCCCTAAACAAGGGCACTACTTAGTGCACTATCCTCTAGCTATCCATTTAACACTGTTTCTGATTTAATCCTGGAACCGGGAATTTAACGGAGCTGATATTCTAAAGCGGAATATTTACATTATATAACTTACATAAGATTATATAATATTATATAAAATTGTGGTTTGTTTCAAGATTTGCATGATTGTCCATCACCTTCATTTATTCTCCTCGCATTTTGGCTACATAAAATAGTACAGATAAGAATTTAAAACTACTTTCACCCCTGTTAATTACAATAACTGTTGGTTGCTCTCCGACAGTCGCGGTTAATTAGTTCTGCCAGGCACTGAAGGATATGTATTGGTGGATCAAAATAACTGGATAAACAGACAAACAAATCATAATCTGTGGATAATAAATTAGATTTGTTGAATTGTGATATAAAAGCAATATCACACTTGAGGTCGTGCTGTACTGCTGAATATCAGCACGGATGTGATGCCTTCAGCTGATATCCAGCACAATAGCTCTCCCTCTCATGTCATATTGCTTGCTTATTTATTGTTTATTATTATAAGTTTTTTCCTGGACCAGACTCCTTCAGTCTCTCACCCATTATATAAAAAACAAACAAACAAACAAACAAACAAACAAACAAACAAACAAAAAAAAAAAATATATATATATATATATATTTTTTTTTAATAATGGGTGAGAGACTGAAGGAGTCTATATATATATATATTTATTTATTTTATTTTATTTATTTATTTTTTATTGAATTATAAGGACTAAGGATTGTGTATGCACATCACCAGCCCCCATATACACCCTAAACATCCAACCTCATACATACATAGCTTAAATGTCATACTTATTTATCGCACTTGAGCTCATATCTTTTTCCCCTGATAATACTGACAGTATTAGGGATTATATTAATTAAGAGATTCAGCGCTGTCTCCTTAAAATGTCTTTGACAGTGAAATTAATTTGATTTCGGCAACCAGCGAGCTCAACGTCTGTAAATCTAAGACATAAAAGTGAAGTGTAATCTGTTTTGCATTCATTAGTCGAGAGAGACATACTGTAGCTGAGAAGGATGTTTATGTTCTTGTTTAAGCTGGATCATAATAAATGGAGTGTTAATGGGATGTGCTTAAACAGTCATGGTGAAATGTATGTTGTGGGCGAACTGTGTGAAATCATCTCTACATACTACAGTAGACCGAGACCTCAGATACGTTTTTTAAAAATTTTTTTAGACGAACTGGTCATGTGAATCCGGCTCTGAATCGTAACAAACTGAGCCCCATGATGTTTTCTGATGGCTGCTCATAGCCCCGTCTGCAGCCTGGGAGTTATTATGCGGGGGAAGGGATGGGAATTAATTTACGGATATCCGCTTTAAATAGCCGTGCATGATTAATGAGGGGTAATTTCATGCTCTGAGCGTCAATTTCCTCCCTCAAATTATATCTATTCCCCAATGCTTCATCATCAAAACTGAATCATTCGTAGTCAAATATCATAGCTCTGACAGGCCCGTTCTTGCATACCTGACTCTCTGCTCAGGGGAAAATGACAAGGTCGGGAACACTCCTCGTGGTTCCAGTGGGAATTCCACTCTGAGAGTTGAGCGGTAATAGTTCAGGACATCATTAAATGTGGATATTCGGGCATTTCATACTGGCCACTGAAACTGTCAGCGCCACGTCAAAAAAAATCTTTCAGTTGTACATTATTATTAAGCAAAACCTATAAAGTTTTCATGACTTCCTTTTGCAGTGCAGCAGGAAGGACGGATGTCTGGCTTTTAGATGTGCATTCATCAGAAGAAAGCCAAGTTAAATAGAGACTTCAGTTACAAACCCCTCTTTTTCCTCTTTTTTTAATAGGTGCTGTTTAAACCCTTGGACCAATTTCCTTTCCTAAAAAGAATACGTCTGTTTTATAAAATGAGTGTATTGAAACTGTTAGTGAGGACAGAAACCCTGGAGTCTGCCTAGTCAGGCCATATTTACTTAGCGCTGTTTAAGCCTTATGATTAATGTGGGTGTACTTTATAAATAACACACTGGTATATATACACTGGTCAATTTCTTTTATCAACTTTACAAAATACAAAGATTATTCATTCATTCATTAAAAAAAAAAGAACTCAGTACTACAGAGTACTAGAGGGGGAAAAAATCAATAAAAGAATTTGTAAAGAATTTGTTTCCCGGCAGGAAACGTAATGTTGGATGACTGATTTAATTTGACTGTAATAATGTCGCGATAATGTTTAACATCGGACGGGACAACATTGTATCTGAAAGTTAGAACGCCTTTGATAAAATGATGTTGCAATAACACTGAATGAATAATCCACACACAACGCTGCACATCCATGGTACCTTAAGTAAGATTGGGACGGACATTGGGACGTACACCACACAATCTTAGCATTGTAATGTTACCTGTCTGTTTCATTTTCTTTCAGAAATATCAGCTTAACTTCCAAATTATTGTACTGTACTGTTTGTGGCTCTCGTTATATACTGTACACACATTCGCAAGCTTTACTGGTACAGTATGTTTCCTTAAGTGGTCTGTACTCTGTCATCCCTCAACAGTGACCAGAATTTGACCAGTCATTTCAGCAACATTGTTTTAGGGGTGTTTGTTATCCCATAATCAAATACTACATCGTTTTATCAAATATTCTAAAACAACCTAATACCAATATTGTCGCAACATTCTTAACATTCGAAATGAACACCGCCACACACAAAAATTCCAGTTGGACTGGTTGTTGATATACACACCAATGAAGTTCATACTCTATGTATTACATGCTTTTTTCCCAACAGTTTCCCCAACTGGGATTATTGCTTCATATTTTACTTCCTAAAAGCCGGAGTTTCTTTTAAGGTTGTCTTGAGCAATAGTTCTCCAAGTTTCCTGAAGGATGTTTTTTTTTTTTTTTTCAATCTCTCATTTCTGGCATTGTTTTTGTCTCTAATTTTCAGTCCAGTCCCTACAACTGAATAGATCCAGAAGAATGTTTGTTAAGCCACACAGTGATCCAGGAATCATTTAAGCATTAAGAGACATCTAATTTAAGCCATGAACCTGTGAGATACAGCTTTAGATGATGAGCGATGATCAGGCCGGTGATTAGTATACGGGTGATGCTGAATGCTGCTTGGTTGAAATGGATGAGAGGGGAAATGAGGTTGCTGCTGAGATTGCTTTTAATATTGTTCCGATTTCTTTAAAATTTTGGATTTTTTAAAATCTCACAAGTCACTGTGATTCACCATGCAGCCAGAGTTACTGTCAGAATTGCTGTTACAGAAACCAAGCAACGACCTCTGACCAATCAGATTGGAGAATTTCACAGAGCTGTGGTATCATTTTTAATTGAATTTCTCTTTAACTACAGTATCAGTTCCACTGCCTTCATTTATAAGCTACCTGAGAGCAGCCATGGCTTTTAAGTTTATAAGCATCTAATATGTAAGAAAACCAATTGAACTGTAGTGTGTGGTTTAAAGAAAGAATTTATGTGTAACATGACTCGCAGTTCCTCTGTCTTGGATAGCAGCATTGCTCGATGTGTGCATTATCGTCAGAATCAATACTATCATACACATGAGTGGACGTTAGCAGTAATGTTAAAAGAAACAGGTTAAATATGTATCAGTCTGCTTGTATATAGAGATACTTAAAATAAGTAGAAATGTTGTATAGGAGAGAACTGGCGAATAAATGAAATATTTCATTTATACTGTAACAGAAGGTTGTAATATCCATGATAATAGAACAGGTCCAAACGCTATGCAAATGTCTTTTTAATATGCGCTGTGATTCAGATTCTGCAAAGCAGTTGGTTGCTATAGAAAGTGTTTAGGGAGAAAAAAAAAAAACCCTCAATGTGTTAGTTGTATTGACCATCCCAGAATTCCCTGGGTGAGCCTGTATCGCTGTGCTGTGTTTATTTATGTGGGATGTCAGGACCGAGCAGTCGACGCTCATTTATAGCTGTGCCCCTGCTTACTAAGCACAAAATGTCCTCGTCATAAGAAATGAAATACACCCCACTCTCTGTGTGTGTGTGTGTGTGTGTGTGTGTGTGTGTGCGCGCAGTAATAGATCCAGGCCTCGAGTTCAACAGCGTCCTCTTTTGCAACGCTTGATATTATAACATGGAATATTTTCATTATGAAATGTGTGTGGTTTGTTTTCACCACACTCTGTTTTTATCCGTCGACACACACGGATCATTTGCGGCGAAATGATCCGTAGCGAAAGTCAAACACGTTTCCTATCACAGCGACAGCATTAACATGTGGCTACTTTAGATGCTGAGCCAGACAGCAAATGAAAACACTTAGCAACTAATCCACATGTGGGCGTCCAGGACTAATTAGCGGCGCCTACGATTGGCCCGCTCGGTGTACTCAGTGGAGAGACGCAATTTGATTGGCGGAGAGGGAGCAAGTAAGAGAGTGCACTGTGTGTAAACACTCCTGCTATCAATATGTCGCTGTTTGTTTGCCAAACGATCCGTCTCTTTCATTCAAGCCTCGACGGAGTCCTAGACAAACATTCATTTTGGAACGAGGCGGTCCAAAGGGTTAAACACACTGTCCTGTCTTTGTTTTCCTTCTCAACCGCAAAGAGAAGAAAAAAAAGAAGAAGAGAGATGAAAGTCTCCGCAAACATTTCACAGCTGCTCACCTCTGTTTGCTTTCTTTTTTTCGAGCCTGGCTGAGCTGTGAATTTTTTTATTCTTGGGAGTTTCCCAGTTTTCTCTTTGTACTCGTGTAGGGTTTGTTGTTAAAATGTTACAGATAAGAACAGATTGTGTCATGTTTATAAAGCAGCCAAATTCAGGCAATGGCATCCAAACTAAATACGCGGTGTTAGCTAACTCTGACCTTTTAGGTGGACTGCGGTGGAAACTCAGCCAGTGGAGAGGTGTTTCTATGAAAAAAAATTTTCGTAGAAAGTAGAAGGATGATAAGTGATTAGAAGAATTTGGAAAGGAAAAAAGTCCAACACCAGAAGTTTGAAGTCAAACTTTTAAATTGCTCTCACCACCAACTAACCACAAACACCAGTGAACGTTCAATAACAGGGATGGCTTTGATTTGATGGTCAAACTGGTTAGACTTCTGGTTACACCAAAACTTTTAGGTTAATATTAAATGTTATTGTCTTGTATATGGCGGAAATCTAGACATCCAGTTAAAATAAGGATAAGCTAAGGATGTTTTTAAAATATCTTTTAAACATATACAGTCCATAGTTTTTAAACCTGCGACCGAAGACCAAAGGGCAAGCGGTCAACAAATTTTTCTTTTTGTTTATTTGTTTTCGTTTTTAAAGATTTTTCTATAGTAGTGGAAATCGAAACTCACAAGTATTTCAAGTATTTTTTTATTGATTCCTATACGTATATTGTTTTGAGTTAAAAAATAATAAAAATGTGCTGAAAAAAAAAAATATATATTATTAAACATTTTCATGCAATAGGTTATACATAATACTTGGGTTATGTTTAAACACCTCTCTACACAAATATGTGAATATGTCAGGGTGTTCAAGTCAAAACAAGACTTCAGGTGAACGAAGGTGTAAAACCGTTACATGTTACACAAACTCGGCTGCGAAATTTCCACGTGAGTTCCTGGGAGGCCGGCGTTTTAGACGTGAAGCAGGCAGCCTGATCATCGCTGCGGTGTACTGAAAAAAATGTAATGATATCCAAGCACTAGTGCATCACTGGGGTAAGTGTGCTACTTACTCTTTTCTTTTCTTTCTTTTTTTGTCCAGTAATGAGGAAGGTTTCTGCAAAAACCGTTTCATATAATTACAGTATAACCTTTAGATATCTTATCACACGGGCTTGCTATTTGAAGAAGTAAAACCTTTGTCAATGTGCACAAAGCTTCACTAAAACACATCTGTGTGTTCTAATAACACTGATATAGAAAGAGACAGAAAGACAGACCGTGACACAATATTGACATAACAAACAGACCGGTAAGAATGCCACCCTGAAAAACTCGTGCCACAAAAAGCATCTCCGATGACAAAACATGGTGTTTATCTTTGTCAAACACTGTAGGAAGTGGGCCAGCTCTAAAACGGAGCAGAATTCCTCTGTTCTCTCATCTCGCCTGCACTACGACGCTCGTCTTTACTGTCACGTTAGCCTTGTGCAGGCAGGTTTCAGGACGGGAGTATGCTTAGCACACAGTTACACACATAGCAACCCCTCCTCCTGTGTGTGTTCGACCAATATTGACTCAGTCTCTGGCCTAACACTGGCACTATTGAGTTTGGCCATTCAAAATGCTGTTTGGGGAGCATTAGAGCAACAGTTAAAATAACAGCCGTGTACAGCCCGCCCCTTCACTTTGCTGCTGGGAACGCAGAACAGGAAGTGAGGTCATGTGTAGCAGGTGTGTGGTAATGTTGACATCGCAAAAACAAAAACAAAAAGTCTTTTATTTAAATATTAACTCATTTCCATGTTACTCCAGCTTCCACTAGTTTTGGCTAGGAATAGGGATCTAATATTTGGTAACATCGGGTTATTTCTCTATCAGGGGCAGAGGGAAGGTGAATAGCCTTGGCAGGTTCTATGTTTCCCGCTGACCTGATAACAACTTTATAGCCTTTAAACAAGCGCTGCTTCAGTATTGGCTATTACTATATAAAGCACTCGTTTACTCAAACAACATAATCAGTGTTTTATCACTTGCCAGAAACTGGATGGAAAATATGTGCTTCCTGGGATGATCCATATTATCCGTATCCATGAAGCCAGATTGTGCCTTCTCTGTGTAATAAAATAAAAGAGGGGGTGAGGCGGAGAGATATATATAATATAGATGATTAATTAACTATGATGGGGTGTAGTGCCACCTTCTGGACCTTTCTGTCTTACATCATGTACAGTACGAAAACATTTACACCTTTTTGCTCTATTTATTTTTTTTTTTACCTCACCTTAATTATTTACATTTATAGCATCTAGCCCTTATTCAAAGTGACTTACAGTACATTTTATCTCATTATACATATGAGCAGTGAAGGGTAGAGGGGCTTGCTCAAGGGCCCAATAATCGCAATTTGGTTGTAATGGGGTTTGGAACCTAAAATCTGATCAGTATTCCAACAGCTTCACCAATGAACTACCCCTTTATAAGAAACTATGAACTAGTTTAATGGTGCGTGCACTGATTTTGTGATTGTTTGCGCTATAGGTGATTCCATGACTGAAATGTCACTGCAAACTTTATTTTGTAAAATTATTTTTCAATACAGAATCTAAGAAAGCCTGTACGTTTTTTAATCTATCTTTGCCAAAACCCACATTTCGCTAGCAATAAAAGTAAAAGTAAAGGTGACTAGCGCCCAAGCTAGTGTCTTGACATACTGTAAAAAACAATTTAAAAAAATATGGTGTTTTAAATTTAATCACCCACTTTCAGTCAGTAATTTGAGTAAAAGTTCACAATATACTATATCACAATTGTAAAATAAAGAAAGAGAGAAACAAACACTTACATTTCTCTCTCCTGTGGTCTTAATGCAGTTCAGCTAAGGCAACTTCCTGTTAAACACATGACTGGTGGAATATGTAACATATTACATAGTGTTAGCTAAAATGTAAAATTTTCATAATCTGCTGTATTTTTAATTAAAAACTCATCATGCTTAGCATGGAATGTAATGGATTTACACATCAATGCTAAATTTGTCATTATTTTAACAATTCTGAAGGAAGATGATAGTGAGGTAGAACAGGTGAAATGCTGTGTCCTAAGCTGTCTGTGTCAGTTTTATTAATGATTTAAGATTTTTACATGTAATGTGCTTGTTATGAAGGACACGCTGGCTATGTTTAAAGTTAACTTCTAACTTTAGGACATAGCCGGGGTTTTGGTTCAGTGTGTTAAGGCTCTGTGTTAGATTTGCGGTTCAAATCCCAACTCCGCCAGGTTGCCACTGTTGGGCCCTTGAGTAACGGCCCTTAACCCTGTCTGCTCCAGGGACCCTGCGTTCTAACAACAAGCTGGAATATGCGAAGAATGAAGAATTTCCCTGTGCAGTAATGTATATGTGACGAATAAAGGCTGAACCTAACTTACATACAGTATTTGTAAATGTAATATAAGTAAGTCAGAAATGTCATGGCATCACTCTTACAGGGGTCCTCTGAGGCAAATTACTGTTACTGTTATGCAGTCACTTCTTGCTATCTTCATTGTATTTCTTATCTGCACTGAGATAAGATATCTAAGTGGCCCTTAAAGGTGTCTACATACAGTATAGTAAATGACTCAGGCTTTCTCTTGCAGGCCAAAGTCTACCCGTGCAGCTCCATCTCACAACACTTCTGACCTCTGAACATGGAAGTAATCTGGTTAATGTGAAATACTATAAGTCAGCATTACTGCATTACTGATTAAAGCAATGCACCTTCACCTATGTGTTAATTATCCAGCTGTGTAATACTTGGCTACTACCTGATAATCTTTATAGTGCCCTTACTGAGAAACTACTTACTACCAGCTTTTCTCTCTCTCTCTCTCCCTTTTTTTTTTTTTTTTAACCTTTTCCAGCAATTGCCTGCCAATAAAACGCTAGATAAATATTAGTCCTGGCAACACTCAGCATAGGAGAAAAATATCAGCTTCGCAGAGCCATCAGCCCTATTGATCAGTTTATGGATTCTCAGGAGTGAGAACTAAAGGAAGGGTGGAAGGTGGGCTGGTGTGTAAGGCTGAAGTCTGTGCTCTATTAAAATCCACTAGGTGTTTCAGTAAACATACGCAGGTAGCAGTGGGCAAACAGACGTGTTGGAGGAGATTCGCCGTCTTGATGTTAGCAGTGCAAACCAGGCGCTGTGCAAACAGCTTCAAAGGACGTGGTCACCTCCTCCTGGCTCTTTGATGTAGGTATTGATTGAGGTGAGACGGCTGTGGGGAAGGGAAGGAGAGGGGAAGCTTGAGTTTGGCAGGACACAGACCAGCCGGAAATCAGGTTGGTCCCTTGGGAAACGTCAGCTAGTTCCTCTATTCATGATTAAACAGACTCGTGTCCCTTCTGCCAAGTCTCTTTCTCTCTCTCTCTGACACACACACAGGCACACAGGCACACAGGCATACATATCAAATGTCCCTCTAACAGATGCACTTCATCAGGATCCGTGCAAATTCCTAGGTCTGGTTTAACAGATGTTTTGGTATCTTTTAAAAGTGCACCTCTTCCTATTTCTTTTTAATGAGAATAACGCATTAACCAGCGACACGTTCCAAGGCTGTCGAAAAGTTTCATGAGAGGTCAGCTCTTTATAGAATATGTAAGTGGTAAAGCATATGACCGTATGTTCGTCATAGAGGAGACTAGGGTTTATGGGCTAGTGTGGTGCACACATGACAAACTTACATGCAGTCCTTCAGTATACTAACAGCACACTGCATAGTTATGCCATTGCAAGGCAGCCAGACTTAAGGCAATTGATGTTTGGTTGAGGTTGGTGGACGCGTCTGGTTGTCTGGGTTTCAGAGTAATACTGCCAACATGATTCTTTAATAGCACCACAAACCAGCATCTACAGTATAACAAGGATAACGCATCCAAAAATTGTTGAAGTGCAGCAAGATAGAAGTATGACTAAGGGCATGCTATGCAGATCACAAATACACTATGTTAATTATACAAAATAATATACTGAAAGACTGTATGATATATACTGTAATTGCTACTGTAGATAACCTGTTGTCATAACAGTCAGTAAAAAAGTGTACTTTAGAGATGTTGGTGGGATAGAAGACAGGGTTTCTTATATAGTTTCTCAGCATTTTTTCACAAGACTTTTATTTATTCTGCCCACATGTTAATGATAGTGCAAACATGTTGCCCCGAGAAAAAAGATGCCTTAAGGAGTGTCCAACTCATTATTAAAACCTGGACGGATCGTGCTGAACCTTCCACTTCATCGAAGAACTGTGATGGGAAATTTATGAATGACCATGAACCTGGTAAGTTGCATCATACAAAAGGGACAGTAGAAATCACAGCTATGTTTAATAGTGAAAGTAAGAGCATTTTCATGTACACACTTGTCAAGAACCCATAGGATTGTGATTAAACAGCAGTGATAGCTCAGAGGGCTAAGGCACTGGGTTACTGATCGGAAGGTCAGCGGTTCGAGCCTCAGCTCCACCAGGTTGCCATTTGAGCAGTGACCTTGAGCAATGCTGTGCCAGTTACGCTCGGATATGCAAAGAAAGCTTTGTAATGTTCAAGATATAAATAAAGGCTTAACTGAAGAAAAAGGCCTCGATTTGCTAGGGAGCATAAAAATTGGACTTTCAATCTAATTGTCCCAATTCCAGAGTGATGAGTGCATCAGAGTAGCACATGAAGCAATGCATGGTGGTCACTGTACTCTGGAGTTGGAGGCACTTCTGCTCAGGTCTAGGTTCTGCAACCTGGATGTGGCAATAAAATTAAGTCAGCTGAGGCCCAGAATGTTCTGAATGACTTGAGCATGACCATAATCCAGGATGCAAATCGTGAAAGAGTGGTTCTTGTAGCATGAGGAATCATTAATGTATGAAATTGTAATCGTAACATAAAGAATAAAATGATTAATTGATTTTTTTTAAATAAAGCATGATATCATAAAGTTACAATATTAATAAAATAATTCATATTAATTAAGCCCCAGACTTTTTTTTAGCATTGCAATAATTGCTGTATGTACTGTACAGCTTCCAGAACCCCAATAGTCTAAAACTAGTACTACTTAGAGGACCAACAGCAATTTATAGTGTACATCATTGTATTTCAAACAGCTTGAACATCTGTTTCTTTTACTGAGTACACAGTAAAGTGCAGGGATTTCAAACCAAAAACAATAAACCAGCAAATCAAGTGACACAATATGTTTTCCACTGGATGCCAAAGCATTTCTGCAAAAACAGACAATTCTCAAGACCCAGTTTTACAAATCAGTTCCACGTGGTTAATCCCTCAATGCTTAATCTGAGCGTATTATTCATTTATTTATCTTAAACCATTATCTTGAGTATGTGTTATTCAGTAACCACGGTGAATTTAATAGGAAATGGACGCACTGAGACGAGTGAGGAATATCCAGTAAGTCCTGAGCCAGCAACACTCCTGGAAGTTTATAGGGCTAAAGTTAGGGCAAAGGGGTGAGGTTAGCTGTCATACAAACTCCAATAAGTCCGTCTGAATTATTAGAATTCGAGTGATTTATTTTATATTGGATTGTCATCAGAGTGTCCTTCAGTAGACCTCATCCGCAGGCACACCACAGCTTCCAGCCCTCAAACATGTGCTCTCAGTTCTCTCAGTTTCTGCTTCGAAGCTCCAGAGGCTGCTTGAGTGCAGGGTGAAATTACTGCTTTCATTTCCAACTGCATTAGGAGAAGAAAGAGAGGGAAGGGGGAAAAAAAAGTGCTCTCTGTGTCTGAGCACTGTGTTCAGCTGGGGCTGAGGGTCTTGAGCTGTGAGAGCCCTCGAAGCCGCCATCTGACTACGAGACCTTTACAACCCTGAGCTTTTTTTTTTTTTTTTTAATGCATGCTAATCCTTATGTCCTGTCCTGTGCGCATGACAACGTGTTTCCTGGCAATTACCGATTCTTGCCCAATTAAAACAAACCACTTCGATATGTATTCAGCATTTTATCTCAGGAGTGTGTTTACATATGTTTGCATTGTTTTATTGGTTGTTCACTAGACCTTGCCTCTTCAGCTGATATGTTACTCAGGGTCAGAGTAGATTTTTCTTGAACAAGCGAATAATTCTTCTGTAATCAAACCTATTAACGTTATCACTTCGGCAGTAAAGATTATCAGGAACCTTGAGTAAATTATGCGTGGCTTGCTTGAGGGCCAAAGTGATAGAAAAAGAGAGAGAGAGAGAAATACTTTCTTTTTCTCTCTCTCTCTCGCCTCTGACACACACTCTTATCACCCGCTCACACACTCAATCTCAAACACAAGCAGGTTGTAAATCAGCTCTAAAGCAGCCCACTCTTAAAACCGGCTCGAGTTGCTTTTGTATGCAAGAGGCCTTTTTTTTTCTCTTTTCTTTCTTTTTTTTTTATTTTTATCAGCCACTCAGACCACAATAACAGACGAAATGCGATTTCCTCTTTTCACATGATAAATGAGTCACTTATTCACTGATTATAGAATACACAAGCATGAAGCGTTCAGCGTGGGATTTCTCAACACTGCCTAATCCACATGCTAAAGAGCCTTTTGGATCGGTGCAGAGTGCACAGTACCTTTGCCAAATCCATTCCCCGAGCACTTGTGTTACACTGCCGAAATGTTCTGCTAGAGCCTCCAAAACGCTGGCCAAACGGAGCAGTAAAGCTTGAGGTGCCACAGCCAGACTTCTCGCTGTCAGAACAATTAGTATTGCAGCAGCTGGAGGAGCTTCAGTGCTTTAAGTCGTATTAGGTGTTTCACACGGAGGCTGCCAGGGCCACTGCACAGCTCCACGGCCATTTAAGTCTTCCAACCAAAAGCTTTGCCGCTGCCAGGCCCAAACAAGCCACTCAATCACGCCTTAAATGGACCGGGGAATTTCGGAGAAAGCCTGGAGAGATTTGACAGCAACTATTTTTTTCCCTTTATTTTTATTGCAGCCTGACAGGTAGCGGTTATTATTATTATTATTATTATTATTATTATTATTATACATCATTTGTTAGGAATTGTACAGCATGGTGTGGTTTTTGATGCATAGTTGATAATGTTATTGCTAATTGCTTTCATATCAGATAGACAGAGCTGGGAGGGAATCTCATTCCAGGCCTCAGTGACTCACTATGGTTACATCGGCGGGCAAGAGAGACAAAACACAGAGCCCTATTTTGGCTGTAATGATTATCCGCTAACAATTCTTTCCTTCACTTGTGGTGAAAACACCCCTGAGCTTTCATTGTTTTTGGCTCCGAAGCCTCGAGTAATCCTCGTGTTGGCTTTCTGACGGGGAACTCGCCTAACACCAGTCGTAGCATTTTTATTGGGCTGTCTCGCACCGACGCTACTGTACAGACGAGTAAACATGACGACGACGGACATGCTTAGCAGTGCGTACAAGCCAACCCAAACCAATCCCAACAGGTCTCTGTTTCTGATCTGACGACGCGGTGTGGTGCCTCTGGAAACAAGGACAGAGCGATGCGGTTTATGCCTGAAGGCCAACTGCATAACGTGGAAGAGTGCATCTTTCCAGAAGCAGGATTCGTGCTCAGTGTCAGTCACACTATCGCACCACAGCCAGCTTCATGTCCTATAAACCATAAAGCATCTTATTAGCTATTTATCAAGGATGATTTGTGTAGATTTTACAGCCCTCTGCTGGCTCCGAAGTGAATTGCAATTGCAAAATGGTGAACACGAACAGAATGCGTTGCAAGTAATAAATATAAAATGAACTATGTGTAGTTTTACCGTCGATGTTTTTTTTTTTCTCTTTTACACCTTGTACTGTATATTTGAAATAATATGATTATCACACATCTTGAAGCGCTTTAAAATACCTTGGATTTTAAATGTGGAATTTTAATACCTTTAAACTTCTTTTCTTTTCTCGGTAAACGATCCTGTGCTGGTGTAAAATAGTCCTGTGGTTGTAATCTAGTGCTGCGTGCATTAGATTACAGGGGGAGGAGGAACGACTTGAGGTGAGACAAGGCAACAAGCTACTGATCCAGGAGCGTGCACCTGGACTCAGAGTAAGCAAGAGACAGGGACGCAGAGGTGTCACCTCACTGAGTGACAATCACTTTAATGGAGCGAGCTCATCTGTAGTGCTGTCTCTCCATTCGTCTCTCTCTCACACACACACACACACACACACACACACACACATGCATGCATGCATGAACACATGCTCTGGAGAGTGGCACCTGTCTCTTCTTTCCTCACGCACCTGGAAAGAGATACAGTAACATCACCTCAGCTCACTGAGTGACAATTACTTAATGGAGGAAGCTCGTCTGTGTTACCGCATGCTCTCTGTGTCTGTCTGTGTGTCTCTCTTCCACATGCAGGTACACACACAGCTACTTTATTTTCTTGCACCTCTTCCCCTTTCTCTCTCTCTCTCTCTGTCTTGCTCTCACAGGCACAGTTGTAACTCCTGACATATAGAGATGTAGTGCACTAGTCTGGCTGTGGGTGCGGGCTTTGTGGGTAATGCACTTTCCTGCTGCATTATTTAGCGAGTGGGCTGCTAATTGAGTTTTAATGTCAGTGACTGCTCTCCTGCGAGTGTTTGAGCCTGCAGCGAAAGTTAAGATCCTGATAGATGATAACCGTCTGTTTGCGGCCGCTCGAAAGGTCAGCTCTGACAGCGGGCGACCTGCTGTGAACCTCCGAAGACAGGCACACATGCAACTGAATATACGCGCACTGCTTTCGCGCGTTCCCTGTAGGTCTTCGGTGCCATCCACCTCAAACAGGAAATTAGATCACAGCAAGTCAGATAGTTATTGATTGTAATCTTGACTGCCATGACTGACGGGACTGATTTTAATGGCTTGAAAGGAACCTCTGAACTCGGACTTTCTCAGTAATTTTGTTTAAAAAAACAAATAAATAAAAACATTGATGATATTATGAAATGAATCACTCAACCTCTGACAACACCCCCCCCCCCCAAACCTGTACCTGTGATAACTGTAGCAAATACGTGTGAAAAAATATTTCACACTTGGGTCCGGGGATCGTTTTCAGGAGCACTTGTCCTTGAGTCCAGTTTATTTCGGTCAGTGAGAATGCAATGAGGAACCGATCCTGGGACCGCTTGCAGAGGTGGTCTCGGTAATGATTCATGTGTTCCCGATTCATGTATTCCCGAACTGACGTAATCACTATTCTATTCCATCTCCAGACACAAACAATGTCATGGTGTGTATGTGTGTGTGGGGCGGGGTTTGTTTACATCACCGACAACTCATTTGTTTACCTGTGGGGAACAAATGCTAGCTAGTTAGCCTTAGCAGGTAGCCTTGTGGTGGCTAGCCTTCCAGCTAGTTAAATAAGCTACAAAATCTCAGTTATGTCATTTGACAGGTTGTGTTTTGCCTGTATAATAGATAACTGATAACTATAAGATCGTGAATCATGACAACACATAAGCCAGCTGTTGAAAGACAGGAGCACATACTGATACTGCATACCTGTGTATAGTAATACATCTTAGACCAGGGGAATCCAAACACAGAATACCGCCGGGGCTGGTCACAAAAATATTTTTAGGGGGTGTGGTAGCTCAGAGGGTTACAGCTCAGAGGTCCTGATCTGAAGGTCGTTGGTTCAATCCCCAGCTTCACCAGGATGCCATTGTGGGCTCTGGAGCGAGGCCCTGAACCCCGTCTGCTCCAGGGGCGTCGTATCATGTCTGACGCTGCGCGCTGACCCCAGCCCCAAGCTGTGAAGAAAGAATGTCACTGTGCAGTAACGTATATGTGACAAATACAGGCCAGTTAAAACAGTATGGACAAACCTTATAATTCAGTAGTTTTTTGTCGTGTGATTTATTTTGTACATTCGAAAACAATCCTGGAGTACGAAACCCCAACGGAATTATGTAATTAGGTAACATCAACAGTCAATTGTTATTTTAAGACACAAAGGTCAGCTGTTCTGGAATAGTTCTTGCAAGAACAGTATTGTGTCAAGTGCATTTGCAAAACCCATCAAGCACAGTGATGAAACTGGCTCTCAAGAGAATACCAGGAAAGTGAGACCAAAACTTATCTCTGCTGCAGAGGAGAAGTTCATTTAGAGTTACCAGCCTCGGAAATCACCAGTTAACAAACAGCACCTCGGATCAGAGCCGTTATGAAGACTTTCCAGAGCATAAGCAGCAGATACATCGCAACATCAACTGTTCAAAGGAGATCATTGCATGTTTTATGCAAATTGCCTTCCTAATTTTTATACAGTGTAGAAAGAAACAAAAATCAGGAAATACAGTACCATAAATTTGAAGGTGTGTCCAAACTGTTGACTGGTAGTGTATCTTATTAAGTTATTTAATAGCTCCAGTAAAGTTATTATACATTTTTTATTTCAGTGGTCAAACTGCATCATGGCATCACCTTTGAGGATAAAAGATAAGTGGTTAATAAGGTAGAACTCCCAAAAGGTTTTCCATGCTCATTGGTTTGAAACAATGATCTCATGAGACATGAGGTTAAATTTCTTACTTGCCATTAAATGTTTTTTTTTTTTTTTTTCATTTCACACGTGAGGCACAGGCTTTTATAGATGTGCTTGCTAAATACTGTACATATGTAGTAGGTGTAGTTAGAAAGAAAAAAAGGGTCTTGCAGTGTTGCTCAGTCTGGCAGGTGAAAAGAAAAGATTCTAATGTGTTGGCTGGCGGATCATCTATAATGCGTTTTAACACATTTAATCCCGGGGCTAGATTATTTAAGAAGTATTAAAATCTTATTTAATGCATTAAAATGACATCCTCTGTGGTACTTTGATGAGTACGAACTAAACTTCCTAATGTCATGTGTGCATTTCTATTTCCAGAGCAATTTATTTGATTGTTTTAGCAAATGCTTCATTGTCTTGTCACTTTGATAGCTAAGTTCATAGTGATGCTTGTTTTTTTTTTGTTGTTGTTTTTTTTTTTTTTCAGTTCTTTCGCCTTTACACCTCAACATAGCAGGCTTCATTTGCATTTTGAACAGCTGGGTGTTGCTGTGTGAAACTCATTAGTATCCACACTTTCCCTTTCCTTGAAACACACACAGAGCAGACCCACACGGCATCCATCCCATAATATTCACACAGCCGCAGTACTGATAAAGCATAGCAATAATTCCTGTTTAAAAACCCAGACACTGGCTAATTAACACTGTGAAATCAAGCAGAAAGGTGGTGTTTCCCCAGGAAGTTTAATTGTGTTGTGCACATAGCAGTTTAATGGCTCCAAATTGAGAAGTGTTTAAACTCCAATAACCGTCTCAATATGCCTGGCCCAGACTTCTGAACTCGTCCATGTTTTATTTTCATTCCCGGCTAATAAGTTCAGTTTTACCTGACTTCCTTTACTAGATTACGTCTAATTTCTTTTCCTTCTCACAGTTAATTATGTGCCGTGTTATTCAATGATGTTACGGGCTAATTGAGGGCTTGGAAAAATGATGGTGTGATTATCTGAACATGGTTTACCAAAACCCTTCCGTGAGCACAATAGGAAGATCTGTGGGACAAGACAAGTCAAGCAGCATCAGGAGATCTACAGTAACCTGCAGACGGCTAGGCAACTTCTATAAGCAGACTGTTAAAGTCTAATCAGAAATGCACCATGATGTTACCCATGATGTCTATACCTTATGCTGTATGAAAAAGATATTCCAAAAATAATAATACTGCAAAAAAAAAAAAAATCTTTAAGCAATAAAGATTTGTAATAGTTAATATAAATATAATAATATTAAAGCATAAAAAAAATCTAAGTAATAACATTTTTGTAGCATTAAGAAGGTCATTAAAAGTTAAAATAAAAGGCAGTTTTAAACAAAAAAAACACATAAAACAAAATTTTTAAATAATCAAACAGGTTTATTAGATTAATAAAAAGAAGGTTTATGTATACAATTAAGAACCAAATAAAAATGAAGGTAAGTACATGTTTTAATATTTATGTATTAATATGAATGTTTTAAAATCTATTTAGGGAAGTACCCTTCCCTGAGAGTGAGTTCCACATCTTGTAAGGACACAGTTTCAACAAGCTTCTTCTTCTTTTTCTTCTTTGTTTAAGGGAGATTTCATTCCTAAATGCACAGGTGCAGGGTCATAAAGATAGCATTATGCTAACAAACAATGCGCTCAATAACATCAATACTCCATAGTGACACTTGTATGGCATTCATATGCAATGGCCTATTCAAAAAGCACAAAAACCGCTCTTGTGCTGACTGCAACGATGCAGCAATGCATTCAAAAACAATATGCGCAATAACAATGTGCACAATCACAGCGTGTGTATACCGTGGCTTAGTGTAACCGCAAAACAATGTGTGCTCAAGGTCAAGCGCACTTGGGTTATGCAGCCGGACAATGATCTGAAACACCTCAGAAGGCCATCTCTGAATGGCTCAAAATAAGCAAAAATCAAGGTTTTGGAGTGGTCTAGTGAAAGTCCAAACATAAATCTGATTGAGATGTTGTGACATGACCTTGAACAGCCTGTTCATGCTCGAAAACCCTCCAGTGTGGCAGAATTAAAAACAATTCTGCAAAAGAGAGTGGGCCAAAATTCCACCACAGACTCACTGGCAGTTATCGCAACCACTTGATTGCAGTTGTTGCCTCAAAGGGTGGCACAATCAGTTATATAGTTAAGGTGCAATTACTTTTTTCCACATAGGGCCAATTTGACAGCGGGCCAATTAAAAATTAAACCATGAACTGAAGTGTGACATTTATGCAAAAATAAATAAATAAATAAATAAATAAGGATGGAGCAAATACTTTTTTACAGCACTGTACCCTACACACACACACACACACGCACACACACACACACACACACACACACACACACACACACACACACACACAAATTTATTATCCTAAATTCAATTAAATAACATTAATTTCAGCTCACTCCTCTATTTCTAAATTCCTTAAATATATATTACCACTAACCCACTATAGCAGGGTGCGGTGCAGTAGACCAAAAAATAATAATAATAAAAAGGAAAAAAAACAACCTTTTCCTGACTTTCCATGTTTAAACCCTGCGCTCCACAGCGGTGTGACGCACCTTGATGTTACAGCTTCACTGCACACATCAACCAAGGTGTGATTTTAAATAGGCGGCTTAATTAGCTCGCATGGGTGACAGACGATCTTTTCAAATGCAGCAGCATGTAGTTATGTGTAAACACTGATTACACCGAGCAAAATAAAGTTCGGTGCAGAATATATCTCCCCTGCTAGCTCTACACCCAGTCACGTCTCATTTAAACATATTTAGAGAAATCAGATGCTAGCCAGCCTTGAATTGTTACAGTACCATCCGTCATGAGAGCAAACATGTCATGAAAACATGAAAACATTGGGGAATGATTTGTAAACATTTTGTCAATGATCCAAACGCAATATGCTACATGATCTTAGTTCTGTTCTGCATATTCATTTATTAACCATAATGTACACTGTCCAGGCAAAAATCATTTAATTGGACTGCCTTTTGCTTTGATTACGGCTATGGAATTATTTGGATAAGCTTTTGAAATGTCGCAACATATTTTTTCATCCAGAAACATTAACTTCTCTCCAGGAACTTTTATTGATTATGTGAAAGTCTTCTCCAGGACATCCAAAAGATTCTCAGTGGTTAAATGATGTCTCCTTCTTCCTGATCCACTTTTTAACAATTTGAGCTCAATTAATCCAGGCCTTGTCATCTTTGACTATACCCATGCCATCAGGGAAGGGGAAAAAATCCATTGATGGAAAAACCTGGTTATTCAGGATATGCAGGTGGTCAGCTGACCTCAATTATTTTGTGGCACGTAACTTTGCTGAACCTACAGTAGACCTGACCAACTGAAGCAAACCCAGATCATAATACTAGGTGTGACGGGGGCATCACTTCATCCTCGTCTATTCTTACCAATCTGATGCACCAGTCACTCTAGAACTTAAGCCTCACAAATTAGTTATTCCCTTAAGGCAACATACAGTAGCCGTTGAGTTCTCTTCACATCGTGAGTGTGGAAATGCTCTTACTTTCACTATTAAACATAGCTGTGGGTTCTACCGTCTCTTAACAATTTGATTTCACTAAGCGCTTAAGCAAAAGCCCATCATGCTCATTCAGCATGTTTTTCCAACCACAATTCATCCTTACAGATGATGGGTCACCACTATCCTTCCAGGTTTTAATAATGCGCCTTACAGTTCAGCAATCTCCTCATTTATTTTTCATTTTTGCCGGATAACAATTTGACCTTACTGAAACATCCCAACATCTTTATCATGACCAAATAATATGTCTTATAGATGTTTAAGAAATGAGAAGCTACTCACTACATGCGTTAAGATGAAGTAACTTGTTGTTGGCTGAAATACAGTATACTGTATTATTCACTGCTGTAATGATTCACTGGGATGCTCTTAACTATTAGCTTAGTTAAACCTAGGTGATGACTTGTGGTGAAGCAGTGTACTGTACTGTATATAAATATTGGAAGCTAGAATAGTTCTAGCTAGTTCTCTGTACTGTAGGTCAGTAAACTTTTAAAAGGTTAGACAACCAAAAAATGGGCCTAGAGTAGACGGCACTTTTTTGCTAGCTTATGAATTTAGGATTTGTCCATCTGTAGAGAAAAAAATACTACAAAAACATGGATTTTTGTGTTTGTGCATTTTGATTTTGTTTCTTTAGTCTCCACTCGAAAATAATAGTTTGTACAGGGTTTAGAGTCGATTATTGCCAAGCAGTAAACACTTTCTTAACTCCCTAGCAAAGATGATTGAAAGACTGTTTGCTTATTAATTTGTAGACTCAAGTGACTTGACAATTCCCAAATATAACATTTCAAAATCACTGCCTGTGGAATAAATAGAACAAAGTTTATCCAAGTACTGCTCGAATTAGGCTAGCCACCCCCAAGCCTTGCAATCTCCACCCCCAGCCCACCCACACATACAGTAGACGAAAAATCCAGCACCCAGCATCCAACCTCCTTTCAAACAATGGCATAGAGCAGGTGAGCTATTGTTACTGGAATAACGTATTGAATGTACTGTATACACAGTTTCTATACAATTTATTTCATCCTTAAAATCATCCTATTGCTTTTATAGCACCTCAGTAATAAATGTTAAGCATGTACGAGGAAAGAAATCCAAGGTATTGCGTAATCCTTTGGAGCAAAACAGAGTTGTAACTAAATTTCACTGAAATTCCTATGGGGCTTAGAGAAGTATTGAGAAATCCCCGGAATAACTGAAACAGAGAGGATAATATTTCAGATTGTTTAATTAACTCCAGCTTCCTGAGCTCTGCTGGGTTTGATCAGTGCACACAGGATGTATTAGCAGCATATTTGAGACCTTCAGCTTATAGTTAACTCAACAGATTAATCCTAAACCTGGAAGTTATTACACACTTTTTTACATTTAGTCCAGTACTGATTGTTGTACGGAGATAGGAATGAACACCGCACAAAGAAATGTTAGAATTTCGCCAAGATATTTTATTAATTCATTATTTTTTTCTGCTTTTAGAGACTAATTTTACAGACTTGCTTCGTGCTTTAAGTGACATTTATATATACGTATGAACTGGGATGATGGATTAAAAGGTTCTTTAGGGGTCATAACTACAAGGACACCCATTCATATCAAACATCCCCTGCCACTGTGAACGAGGCCATTAATTTCATTTATTATACAAGCCCCTTTAACATGACCTTCTCTCCGAGTATGACCAGATTTCATCATTTCATTGATGAAAAGCTTTTATTCCTGATGATGTTTTAAAATGAGAAGAAAATATGACAGACATACAGTAAGAGATAAAAAAAAAAAAAAGAGAGAGAAAAAAGTCTAAATTGTATTTTAACTGTTTTCTTTCCGAGTGATGTTGATACGGCCCATTAACCATTATCAAATACTTAAGCGATCCAGTACATACAGCAAATATAATTAGAGACATATGGTGGTACGGTTGCGTAGTTTAAGGGTTAACTCAGCTTGTCTGTTCCAAATCTGCTTTACATTTACTTTTCAGGAACAAAATGATGGGGATGTTAATGATTAGTGACATTCACAAAGGGCTGCTTTTTTAGCCAAACATTTTTTCCACGACCACAAGTGTTTACATCACTCGTCATCTAGCAGTCTAGTGAACCCTGCGGAGAAATTCCTGGTGTCCCAAATCTTGTAAAAATGTCTGTCCATTCCCACCGGTTTGCCTTGCCAACGTGGCTATGGTAGGGCTTTGGGGTCATGTGACCAATTTTCAAACACACACACACACGCACACACACACACACACACACACACACACACACACACACACACACACACACACACACACACACAGAAAGACTGAAGTCAGCTGACTGATGTGTGATCCTGATGACAGATTTACGACATATTTTATTATTATTATTTTTTAATCAGTAACAAATCTTTTAATCCATGGCTCATAAATGTTTGTTTTATGAAATCATTTAGAGTCTTTCTTCTGTACTTTTAATGATCTTCGGATTCTTTGTTTTTGCGGAATGTTCGATTTATCAGGTTTTCTGTGTGTTCTGGGAATGTTTTGACATAAGATTTATCAACATTCCAACGTGATTGCTGGCGCATTTTTTCCATCACAAGAATGTTAGCATGAACTCATCCATAATGCTGTTTTTCGTTTCTTGCTAACGATGCTGTAGCAGTGAAGCTGAACCCGTATTGGTCCCGAATGAGAATGTTGTTTGGCGTGAAATAGAATTTGAAGGTTAATATAATCAAGTAGGTTTAACAATTCAAAAGCAACATATGATATAGACGAAAACGACATTTAAAATCCTTTTTTTTTTTCGAGCTGGTCGAGCAACTGTTTTTTCTTCCAGGTGTATTGCTCACATTAGTTCCACTGCCTCATCTTCAGCTGTCCTTATCTCTCCTGTAGATGCTTCATTGAACTGAGTGAGGTGTTAGAATGGATTTAATTAGCCTTTTTTACTTACAGCTTATAGGTGCCATGTTGCTTATTGGTGTCAAGAAGTGACTTTATTAGCATTATTATCAATTAAATCTAGAACCAGCTGTTTTCTAAAAGCTCCGTATTAACTAAAGAGGATGTGGTATGTCATCAGTGAAATTAGGGGTTTCTTAATTTTGTGCTAGTAAACATTTCAGGTTATTAACTACATGATTACTATCCATTACCTCTTGGTGAACCCTAAGATATACTCGCTCGCTCGCTTGCTCACTTCCTCACTCGCTCATCTATAGATGACTTAGAGATGGGGGTCCGAATCCATCGCAGGGCACACACACATACACACACTCATTCACACACTTTGCGATTTGGGAATGCGAATAAGCCCAATCTGCATGTCTTTGGACTGTAGGAGGAAACCGGAGTAACTGGAGGAAACCCACCAAGCACAGGGAGAACATGCAAACTCCATGCACAGAATAGAGAATCGAACACAAACCCATTAGGTGCAAGGCGACAGTGCTAACTGCTGCCGCCTCTCAGGTATACTGTCTGCTTTATTAATAAATAATATTAATAAATAAGGATTAAACATGTTAGAGCATGCTGTTATCAACAATAGTATCAATATTATAATTTCAATTCAATATTCAATTTCATTATAACATCAATAATCAGCAAGGGTTATGTGATGTCGAATAGCAAACATAGTTATTGTCCACAGCCTGGATTTTTGTTATTTTAATCTGATTTATTTTCAATAACACATCATGGAGTGTGATATTACTCTGAAGCCATAGCAATTTGCCAGTGATTACAGATTTTAATTTATTTAATTTATTAGCGTGGATGGTAAACCCAAACGCGGAAGCAGCGCGAGTAGGCAGGATAACCACACGATTAATTTAAGAACTCTCTTACACAAAGAGCAAGGATCTACACAAATAAACCCGCGTTCTAGCAACACACACTCAATCAAAGAAGCAACCCGAATTGGTGAGTACTCACAGAATAGTCGGCGTAGCGTCAGCAAAGGCATGGACAAACTCAATGACTGAGCAATGTAAAGCGCCATCTTGTTTCCTTTTATGCTTCCTGAAACCCGACCGTATTACTTCCGGGTCCTAGTGCCGGTCGTGTTACGAGTGTGCATGACAGTACCCCCCTGTCCATTGGTGAAGTGATGAAGGGTTTGAGCTGGGAGGTGTGGAATACCGGATGGATCCGGAGCGCCGCAGGCAGCTGGAGCCGGTAGGTGACAGTATTGATACAGAGGGTGATGCGGTATGGACCAATGAACCTGGGTGATAGCTTCTTGGATTCTGTATGGAGGTGCAGGTTTCTCATATACAGCCATACTTTGTCACCTACATTGTACAACCAATGTACAATGTAGGTGAGAACCGTCCCGGAGGGTGTCGACGGCGATGTTGCGTGGTGTAGCGGTGGTTGGCACGGTGAATGGCAGTGTTGGCTTGACTCCATAGCCGTCGACACCTTCGGACCAACTGTTGGGCCGACGGTACATCGACCTCCGGTTCTTGGTGTTCGAACATCGGAGGCTGGAAACCGTGGCATATCTCAAATGGGCTTAGGTTGGTGGCAGAGGAGACGTGGAGATTATGTGAAAGTTCTGCCCAAATGAGATAACGGGCCCAGGAGCGCTGACGATCGGCGACGAAGCACCTCAGGTAGCGCTCCAGTTGTTGGTTGGTCCGTTCCGTCTGACCATTAGTTTCAGGATGGTATCCAGATGACAAACTGCAGGTGGAATTGATCCGATGGCAGAAGGCCTTCCAGAACCGTGCCGTGAACTGAGGCCCCCTGTCCGAGACGATGTCCTTGGGGAACCCATTCAGACGGACTACGTGTTCTAAAATCAGCTCGGCTATCCTTTTAGCTGACGGGAGTCCGGGGAGGGCCACCAGATGCACAGCTTTGGAGAACCGATCTACGATGGTCAGAATGGTGTTTTTTCCCCTCGGCGACCGGCAGGCCCGTGATGAAGTCGAGGGCAATGTGCGTCCAGGGCCGACGGGGGATGGGGAGTGGTTGGAGCTCCCCGGCTGTTGGTTGGTTGGTGTTCTTCACCCTGGCGCACACTGGGCACGCTTGGACGAACTCTTTGATGTCCTTCGTCATTGTGGGCCACCAAAAGGCGCGCTGTATGAATGTTTGGGTGCGCCCCACGTCCGGGTGGCCGGAGAACGGAGTAGAGTGGTCCCATTGGAGGACCTCGCTTCTTAGGGCGTGGGGGACGTAGAGTCGTCCAGGTGGCACACCTGCTGGGTCGGTCTCCGTGGCCTGTGCCTGGCGGACCCTCGTCTCCAAATTCCAACAGAGTGGTGCGATGATTTTGGATGGTGGGAGAACAGGCGCGGGGTCCGCCCAGGGGGCGTCTTCCTCATGTTGTCGGGAGAGGGCATCGGCCTTGGTGTTCTTCACCCCCAGGACGGTAAGACAGATGGAAATTATACTGTTCAAAGAACAGTGCCCACCGCGCCTGTCTTGGATTAAGCTGTTTCAAACTCTGGATAGTGATTAGATTTTGGTGATTGGTCCAGACGATGAACGGCTCTCCGGCGCCCTGGAGCCAGTGTCGCCATTCCTCCAAAGCCCACTTTATGGCCAGCAGCTCGCGGTCCCCTACTCCGTATCGCTGCTGAGTGGGATCAATTTTTTTGGAGAAGAAGCTACAAGGGTGTAGCTTCTGATCTGGACCTCGCTGGGAGAGAACCGCCCCGGCGCCCACGTCCGAAGCGTCCACCTCCACAACGAACGGTTTGGTGGCGTCGGGGTGAAGGAGAATCGGAGCAGTGGTGAATCGGTGGCAGAGTTCATGAAATGCAGAGATGGCAGCATAGTTAAGGTGAAAGTGATGAGAAGATGGTCGGGTCAGGGCGGTTAAGGGAGCTGCAACTGTACTGTAGTCCCGGGTAAAGCAACGATAGAAATTCGCAAACCCGAGAAACCTTTGAAGTTGCTTAAGTGTTTTGGGTAGGGGCCAATGACGCACAACTTCTAGCTTTACCCTGGGGCCGGTCGTGTTACGAGTGTGCATGACACATATACTGTACTATATGTAAACGATTCAGTACATTTAAATAGGTACCTGTATTGGTCATTATAAATTGTCCTGCTGTGTACACTGAACATATACTGTAGTTTGTCACCCAGAATGTGAATACAATGTAAGTAACCAGGGTCAAATCCCACAACCCTTGTTCCATGCAAAAATGCATTCAGCTGAGACTGAAACATTAGCAATCCTGCTGAGCAAAATCGAGTTTGTTTCTTTCAAAATCTCAGTGTATTTACAGTAGTACTGTACAAATTTAACTATTTTCTTTCATCGGAACTAGCCCTATGGCTAACCAAAACTAGCCATACGGCTATTATACTGCATGCACCTCAATTTTGATTTCAAACAGACCTGAATAAACTATACCTTTAATGTACATATTTATTCATTTATTAAATTAAATTATGCAAAGAGTTATATAGTTGTTACTGTAGAAATTATATTGTACACCATATGGGTGAAAAAAGTCCTCCTTTGGATTACAATAAGTAAATACTTAATAGCTTTTGCTTGGATAATTTCTGCAGTGGTTAATATATTTCATTTCGCGACAATACTTTTAGCCCTAAATAATATAATGAGTTTTTTTTTAATTATTATTTTTTAAACAACCACATCAGGAAATGTATCGTATGTTAATGGAAAAGATGTTACGGGCTTTCAGGAGGGTTCAATTATTAGCCTGAGTGAAGCAAAGACAACAACTAAGGATAATGATAAAAAATTACTGGGAGGGTATTTAAGAAATACCCAACACATTATTAAAATGTAAAAGAATAGTGAGGAACTGTCAACCTCATGGAAGAAATGTGGTTGGAATAAAATCATGAATGACTATAGAGATCACTTGGTGAAGGTGTAACATACTTTAAATAAAAAGGATTCATAAGCATGACAGGATTGGGACACTATTTTAGCCCACAGGATTTTTAAATAGTATAAATTATTGACTAGTATTTAACATTTTCCTAGTAAATCTCAGGTTTTGTTTTTCTGTCTGATTGCTATCGGAATTATTGCATCTGCATGCAGCTGATCCCAGGTCAGACTTTGCGAGCAAGCTGAGGGTAGAGTGTCAGTCTGACGAACACACTCACCGCGCTGTTTGTACAGAAAACAAATATGGCGGTATGTTATTACCAGGCTAGTCAACAACCCTGGAGTATTGAAGTGCCCTCATGGCCAGTTTGTATATGTGTTTTTTATACACAATTTTGCTCAGTTTATTAGAAGCATGCCGCGCATGCTGGTGAAAACAGCCCTGAACCGTCTCCTCCGTTACTGCATAAACAAACACGGACCTGGGATCCGCAGCTAGGTGAGAGTCTCCTGTTTGTTTTCCATGCGGTATCAGAGGTCAGCTTCTCAATCCCCAGGTAAATTTTGCTTGGAAGTGAGAAAAGAAAAAAAAAGATGGATAAATTATCAACAGACCTTAGCGGAGAAAGAAGCGTGTTAGCCCTCTTTCTCTTAGACCGCGTTTCCAGACATGGAGTGCTTAGGCCGATTTCCGAACTGACCCATGTGCTTTGTTTATTTTTCCCATGCCTACTGTGAATTCCAACATTTCCCCTCACAGAAAGGATCCATGTGTGTCTGGGCCAACGCAGCTCAAAAGAGAGCGTGAGTGGAAGCGGGGAAAGAAAACGAAAAAAAAAAAAGAAGAAGGAGCGGTGTAGGAAAATATCAACAAGCCGTCATTTACATCAGAACAAGAACAAATAAACCCAAGAGAAAGGAGCTGCTAAGGAGTTAGGAATCTGTCTCATGTGGCTTCAGGCTGCCTGCCAGCCAAATGTAATATGTATTTATATACAAAGGAAGTGCATGGTTTAACATAATGAATATTCAATCATGCGTAGAGATTTTAAAGCAATTTCACAGAAGTAATTGAAAGCAGATTTTGTTTATAATAATGTAGGGGAGAAATAATAATATACAAAAAAAAGAAAGAAAGAAAAAAAAGAGCTAAACTGTTGACCCAAAGAGGCCCAAGAAATCTCTCGCTAGATTAAGTGTTTACAGTGCAGCCATACACTTTGCTAAATGAGCCTGAATTCCAGCCAGAGCTGAGAGATCCGGTTACCGAGTGATGTCGAGTTTAGGAACCGACTCCACAGGACATAATGCCACATTGATGAGGAATGAAACGAAAGTCAGGCCACTGTACAGCCCACACAGCTCCTTCATTCATCAAGCCAGGGCCTCTTTTTAGGTACGAACATCTCACCTCATATCAACACACTTCTGTTCCAGCACCCCTACTTGTTTCTGACAGCGCGGCGTCCGCGCAAGCTTCCAGAAATGTTAGAAACTTCTAATAGAAAAATGTCAAATGGCTTCTAAAGTGCGAGAAAATCTGAATGATTTAAGCTGCTCCTTCTTCTTATGAATAAATAATTCTCAGACTTTCATCACAACATACTGTGGCGAACAGAGTGATAGTACTCAAGCAACTACAGATTCAAAAGTTCTAGACCTCGTTCAAAATTTCATCCTGGCGGAGGAAAAATAAATGCTTATGCCCTGGTAGAAGCTGTCAAAAAAAAAAAGGAGAAAAAAAAAAAAAACGAGTAGCGCCTAAGCGGATTTCACAAGCAGCAAGTGTTCACTTTAATTCTGCAAAATAAAGCAGGTTATCGGGTTTATTTTTGCGATTCCAGGCAACCTTAATAAATCAGCTTAGCCACAGCATAACAGCTTCATTCGCCGCAAATCTGTCCCCGGCAATAACATGCACCACTAAGCACAGATTAATTTAATAACTCCTTAATATTCTCAGCAGAGCAGGCTACAGCGCGGTCCATAACGTATGGGTCTCCTTGCAGAGTAGAATATTGCCGCGGATGCAGATTGAAAATTACATCGTCATGTCATTTATATTCTATTCAGTCAGAGCTGTGCTAAAAAGTCCAAATCATCTCCCCCACCGCTGGGAAGACTGTAAAATCTCCTTGCGGTAAAAGATTATGAGCAGGCAGTGGCATCTCATAGATTTAGATTTCATAAATTTCATAGCTGACACCGCAGTTCCTATAAAAGCTCTTCATTTTGGTTACGCTACATGCAGGGGATTGCAGTTATTCACTAGCTGCCACTGGGAGTAGCTGTAATTTGTGCCATAGACCTCATATTGAATTAAATGAGAAAATCCCACACGTCTATTCTTATGCATATTGCCTGTCTGTGTTCTCACACGACTCCAACCCCCGTGTCCCCTGACATTATCACAGCTAATTGACTCACTCGGTGGTTTTCCTCTGAAACCCCAAACGTCCTCAAATGGTTGCATTCTCGAAGCCTTCAAAAGCAGTTAAACTGAGTTCTGGTTTTGCCTCGCTAGATAAATGACGATGGAGCGGGCGAGAGAGAGAGAGAGAGAGAGACAGAACGACTTTTTTAATGTTCAGACATAAATGTTTTAGCCGTATCCAATCCGGCGATCGGTTAAGACGATTGCGTGCTATCTATCAAACATATTGCTGTCCTGCACTGATGCCACTTTATTAAAGCAGTAAATACGTGAACGTGAGTAAAGTCGTCGTTGATGGCTGATGGAATTAGAAAGAATAATAAATCTGAACAGTGTATTTTCTACGACTACAGAAAACGATCCCACACGAGCGTGTGAGATTCAGAGTCGCGTAAACAAAAGGACCGGACTGAAATCAACCGTTCAGCTTAGGGCTATTTTCACGTTTTTGCGTAACTTAATGCCTTTAAAAAGTGATCTAAGATGCTCTTTTATCTTCTGCAAATGGGAGGAAAAAAAAGTTTATTTATTTATTTTAATGTATTTCCAGTGACCGCACATTACGACACATTGCGGTTAAAACCAGGCCATAAAAATGATGATGTTTTTGGTTCTCCTTTCTAAACAGAAATTACACTTTTACGCGTCCCACACACCCATTTTAAGTTGGAAAACGATGAGAAAGAAATCTGTTTTCAAGTAAACCTTTACTGCTTGTTATTGTTGCTATAGAACTGTAAGTAATATTTTGTAAATTGAAAGTCGAGCGTTACTAAGTGAAGCCGTTCCCTTGCTAATAAACTAGCCTCTGTTAGCAAAACTTGGCAAGAAGACTAGCGCTACTCTGCGATCTTGCCTAATGCATTTGATTTCTTTTGGCACGTTAGGCATTTCACGATTCCAGTCTTTCTGCTTTTTTTTTTTTTTGGTAAATTGTTCGTCATAAAATGGCGAGCAGCATGTATGTATTTATGATGGCGGTTGCTTTTTTCTTGGCTTTTCGGTAAATGATATAGGTATAATTAAATTTGTAAAATATGTGGCGATGGTGGCTTTAAAGCTATTTCTACACCCTATACTGTATGTGGAGGAAGAGAATATATGTTGGACTCTCACAACCTAAAACCTTCCTTTGAGCTTAATTGTTTAATTCATTGATTAAAATGAATAAAATTAATTGTTAAATAGGATTTAAGACCTTTGCTCCCAGTGGTTCTGGTTTTTCTTCTAGGTCTAAAGTCTAAAGACATGGACAAATGTAGTCTAATTGGCATTTCCAAATTGTGAATAGATGGGTGTACATACAGTATGTGTGTGTTTGCTTGTGCTCTGCAATGGGCACCCAGGCTGTGTGCTAAGTTCCCTGGGATAAGTTCCAGGCCCTCATGACACTATACAGGATAAACGTTATATGATCTGTATCATATACAGATGATATCATCTGTAGAGTTTCACTGAGAGTTAACTGAATATACATTATGTACACAATCTTTAATGTCTTTGAAATGGTTTCTAAGTGGCATTTAAAGCACTCAGATATATTTTTTTAAAACTTTCTTTGTGTTATTTCATTTTTATGTATACTTCAAAATTAAAATTACAATCGAAATACAATAAATTTTTTTTTCAAATCTTGCTTTGGCACGTACATAGTCAGTGTTTTGCACTCCCTCACACACTCCGTGTCTGTTATGTCAGTCACCGATAGGCCTGAGAACGTGAATCATTGCAGTTGTCGTTGGCAGGATGCGGCGGATTTAACAGGTGAGCATCATCTCTGAACAAGAGAGACAGGAAGCGAGTGAGGCCACTGAGGGCTTCAGAACCTGTTTGTGTGCTTTGAACACACTGCGCCGGCTGTACAAACACACCGCGTTTAATTAGATGAGATAGAGGTGGGAATGGAGAGGGAGAAGGAGGGAGAGGGACAGGAGGCCCTCATGTATTTTCCATTAATGCTGAGGATAGCACATGAGGAGTGGGCTGAGGGTTAAGCAAACATAGCCTGCTTGAATTTATCACACTGCGTGCACACACACATACATGCAGGGTTACGAGAACAGTGTGCCAAAACACCAGCAGAAGGCAAACACTGGAATGATGATGGTGTTGGGCAGAGACGAGTGAATAGCTTCTTGATTCGGTCATGTGCCATCTTGTAGATTTATTATTAAGAAGATTAGGGACAGAAATATAGTTTTAATTTACTATAAATAAATTGTTGTTGACGCGTATCTCACAAATTTCTTCAGTCAGTTCTTAACGTATCAAATCTCTTGAAAAGTAGCACATTAAACTCATGTTTAATAATTTTTTTTTTTTTTTTGGAAAACTGAATTGCACTCGTAACTCCTTTAAAGGAGCAGTTCGTATTTTTCAGTGCCCTCTGCTGGATGCAAGCTGAATTGCAATTGCAAAGAACACATTGAGGGAAGGTAAACAGAAGAGTGGAAACAACAGATCTGTTTGCACGGTATCTGACAAATGTTATTGTAATGATCAGTACAAATTGATGAGCATTTATATTTATATAATACAAACTGAACCTGAATGCTATGGTGTAACCTATACTTTGTTTGAGTTGCAGCTGATTTAAGCTTGGAATAATTTTTGATTCATACAACCTTTCATCATTTCGTTTGATTGTTTAAAGCTGCTTTGGGACAATGACAATCGTTAAAAGCTCTATACAAATAAAATTGAATTGAATTGAATGAACAAGTGAGATCCCATTCTCTCCCCCCCTCATTCACCATCTGTACTGCTTTATACTATATACAGAGTCACAGGGGCAGATTAGGTTAATTGGGAACACCAGTTAACCTAATCTGCATGTCTTTGGACTGTGAGAGGAAACCGGAGTACCCGGAGGAAACCCACCATACACGGGGAGAACATGCCACCTCCATGCATACAAACCCTGGGTAATCAGTTTATCAAAGTCCAGACACTTTTATACCATTGCATTTTTTTTTTTACCATTAAAAGAGTCACTTTTAGATTGTATGTTGCTTCTTTAGATTGTTTACAGGGTCTCTGCAAATTTAATGTAAGATGCTAATATTGTATTAAAAATATTCATCGCCCCAGATGCAAATGAAAAATGAAATTCTTTGCAAGGGTCACACAAGAGCTAATCTCTTTCATTTATCAGAATGCCACAGCGCCTGTTTAACCGCCATGTTCCAAGAGTAACAAGACAGAGAGATAACCGCATATTTAGGCTGTAATTAGTGTGTGTGTGTGTGTGTGTGTGTGTGTGTGTGTGTGTGTGTGTGTGTGTGTGTGTGTGTGTGTGTGTGTGTGTGCGTGTGTGTGTGTGTGTGTGTGTGTGTGTGTGTGTGTGTGTGTGTGAATTGCACAGAGCAAAAGGCTTGCCTGATATTTGCCGGAGCTGTGTTTAAAGGCACTGCTGGGTAAACAGACTGGGGAAGGTCAATATTATCATAGGCTGCTCTGAGAACACCGGGCCTGTGGGGCTGCGGGAGGAACTGACAGCTGCTTCCCTTTTCACTCGCACTACACACTGATCAAACACGACACAAGTCCTAGGGTGGTAATTCTTCAGAATGTCAAACAAGGGAGTGTTTATTTTTTTTTTTTTTTTGACAACTTTCCGAACAGGTCTTAACAAACCTACAAAGGGTTTTGGGCGCTTTTTTAAATATCCACCCTAATAATATATAGTATATAATAATATATATTTTACAGATTACTGTTATTGTATGGTAATGATAAAAATGTCTGGTTGATGTCAAGTTGCAACAAGGGTATTCCAGGATAGAGAGAGAAAAGCAAAGGAAAGAAAAAAAAAAGTATTCAAAAATATTGAGCAGTGCAATGCTGCCATCTGCTGGTCAGATGACTTATTAAATCAGTAATAGCCTTCTTCTTAGTCTTGGAGTACAGTGCATGCTCTCTCCCTCTCTCTCTCTCTCTCTCTCTCTCAAAGGTGCTTTATTTGCATTCTTATTGCCAAGGTTTAGAGATAAGGGACAAGAAAATTATAGGAGTATAAAGTAAAAAAATAAATTAAATAAAAAATAGTAACAATAACTACATTTATATAAATAAAAGAGTACAGACCGCGGGTAAAAATAAAATGATTAGTGATAAATTGTATATACATATTGTATATGTACATAATAATAATAATAATAATAATAATAATAATAATAATAATACTGTTTCTCTCTTACTCGAGCTCATTCTCTCCGTCATTCCTTATGCACACTGGCCACTTTAATAGGAACACATTTATGCAAATAAGCACTCATACAATCATGTGACAGCAGCATGGTGCATATAGCTATCGAGGTAACAAGCTCGAGAGATTTAGTTATTGTTCAATGCCGATGACTTTTATTTTTGGCGTAGATGTTGGTTCCAGGCTGGTTTTGAGTATTTCAGATACTCAGTTGGATTGGCTGATTGGATGAATGATGTGTACTAGTGTTCCTATTCAACTAACTAGAACTTATTTCAGCAATGATTTTTTTTTTTTTTTTTCATATAGACTTTCCCCAACATTTTAGTATTATGGGATAAGTTTATATATCCCTGGCCCAATTTAATCCATTTAATCCATAAATTCCAGGTTATAACCAGAGAAAGAGCGAAACATTGTTAGTCTTTCTCTGGTTTAAACCTAACCTGTTTCCAAAGCAGAGTGCTCTATTTGTGATAATAATATCGCCACATCGCATGGCACCACAGAAGCAATCACTTCCTCTATTTGTCTTTCTAGGAAAGGATTATTCCTACGATCTAGGCAGCATAATTCAAAGATAAGAACATAATTCTTCTCTTGATCCCTCCCCGCAAGATTTATTTCATCTGTCAGCACACGGCATGAATCTCTTCCTCGTTCCTCGTGTTTAAATAAAGTGACGGGTACAAACAGGCTCATAAAGGGATCCACAGACTCTTTATCATCAGACGTTTTAAATATGTCGGAGTGTTGAGGAAAGCGCAGTTAATCTAAGCCAATAAGACTTTCTCAGCAGGGCATTAAAACACACAGACATGCTCACATGTGTGTGCCTGTGTTTGAGCATCTCCGCCTGCTTTGACATTCTTCATCGTCTGTCAACACAAGTCGGAAAAAGTGAGCAAACAGAATCAGTCGGAGTGTGTGCACAGCAAACGATGCCCTAACAGACTGACAGAGAAAGAAAAATAGAGGGAGCAGGCGGATTTGCACTGGGGCAGATGCTTGACAATCATCCTTTTATTTCTTCAGACTTTGAATCATGTTTGTATTTTAAGGAACAGAAGGTTATTATGGGATGAGGTTTGAGTAGCAGACAGCCTACAGTAGATCAGATAATCGAAATCCATCCCATAACTTAAATCCCTGATATGAGAGGCTTGTATATGTCCTGCAGTTCATTTTACTGTATGCAGTAGAAAGTATCTACGGCTTATTTAAAGCTAAATGTAATGCATATGTAAGACTTTTTAATGCTACTTTAAATGACTCTACATTCTCCACGGGCCAGAGCCTACAGGCTTTCCTGAGGATTCTTTGAATGTAACTTCTTAAATGTGAAATGCTTTTGTGGTAAAATTCATCTCCTGTTTTGGGAATGGTCCTTGTAAAATGCTTCTGCGCACATGTGGACCCATGAACAAAAACTGCATTCCAATAAAAAGGTTCATTAAAATTTATTTGGGGGATTTATTAGTGTTTTTAGTCTTGTCATCTGTAGAAACATGCCACAGGGGTCTTTGTACAAGTGAATGTCTGTTTTGAATGTTCCTAAGGTTGACGATATAAAAAAAATTAATAATAATTCAGGGTTCCAGATCTGATCGTTCCAAGGACAATATTTTGGAGCCATGTCTGCATGCTCATTGCTGGAGAATGCGTTTTGGACAAACTAATATATATGATCTATTTCCAAGATTTTGTATAGTGGCAATAAAAAAAATATATATCATATCTGGGATTAAGGACACGCTTAATCCCAATTTATCAACTGATGTGATATCCATCTATGAAGAACTCTGACTCATGATTATAGAGAGACATAGTGTAACAGGCGACAATGACCGTTGTTAAAAACAATAGACAAATAAAAGATTTCAATTGGAATTGAATTAATTTTTTAAAGAATTTAAACCTATTACATAAAGTACTGCAAAGCAAAAGTCTTGAGCCACCACTCATTAATTCATATTTTGATTCCAAAGCACCAGGAATACAGTAATTCTCCAGCCTCTCATTTTCAGTCCAGTCCCTGTACTGGTTCCTGTATTAACATTAATTTAAGTTTATGGTAATATGGTAGCTTAAAACCTGTGCACAGTACTTTATGAATCGTTATACTTCATTCTAATTGCTGTTTAATTGCATTAAAGGTTTTTTCCTTGAAGCAGATACAGAGATCAACATAAGGAAAATTCACAAGACTATCAGTTTAATAATAAACAGAGGGAAAAGAAACGATGCTTTCCTGCAGTACTCCCAGTTCCTGAAGATTTCAAGAAAATTAAAGTTTGAAACAATTCAAAGTAAGAGCCACTTAAACCCAGTTGGTACAGTTCTTTTAAGATGCCATAATTTGATTTTTGTCACAAAATCTCTTAAAATCAAGAAAAGCAGCTACAGAATGTTCTTTTTCATAAAGATGTCACGTACTGTACATGACATTCTAACCTAACAAGGTAAGTGTGTTTATTCCATTTCTAAAGCCATACCAGAATTCACTTACTGTACAGTGCAGTATATGACTGTAAGGTTTCTATCATCCACATAAGATAAGCATTTTCTGTCTGATTTGTGTTGTGTAAGACAGTGTGTTGAAGCTTTTGTAATGATTATCGTCTTTACTTGCTTTAAGAATAGGTATGATTTCTACTTGTTGTCAGGGGGACTGTATGCCTCTTAATGTCCAAACTATATTAAAGTTTTAAGAAGAGCTAGAACACTATGGGGAAAATGTTCTCTACAGTATATCTATAATAAATCTTGTCTGGCCCAACGGTAGTATCATGAGACTTCTGTCGAGAGTTCAAGGGTTTTTTCCATTGAGAATAGCTCGTTATGTGGGTTTGTATTATTATAGATTTTTTTCTGCAACCGTTATTTCAATGTCAGTATTAGAATCACTTAGGCTCTGAACTTCTACATTTCTTATAGCTTACTTCCTATTACTATAGCTTCACTATACTGTAGATATATATAACTTACACACACACATAAAATATAATATAATGTATGATATATATATAAAATGTAGTTATAATATATATATAAATTTATATACGGTATAGCTCTGCAAAATTTTTCTCCTAAATTCAAAATATAACTATTGTTATTTAGAGTGTATATTTAAAGAAAATTACAACATCAAAATAACCCAAGATCATCCATGATTGCAGAGCTTTAATAACTCAAATTAAACAAAATGCTAATGATTTGTAAACAAATTGTGTTAATGCATTGGCTAAATAACATTAAGAAACTAGTATTTGGAGGAACAACCCTGATTTGCAATTACAGCTCTCTCACTGATTTGGAAAAGGATCACCCTTTCATACCTACTGTATATATATATATATATATATATATATATATATACACTATAGTGCCAAAAGTATTCTCACTTCTATGGTTACAGGTGCAGAAAATCAAGCCCTTAGGCCTGCAGATGGCTTCTTCAAACATTTTTGTAGAAATAATGTTTCAGGAGCTCAGTGAATTCCAGTGATAGGATGCCACCTGTGCAATAAGTCCAGTCGTGACGTTTCTTCACTACTAAATAATCCACAATCAACTGTTAATGGTATTATAACAAAGTGGAACTGATTGGGAATGACAGCAACTCGGTAAATGGTAAAATGACTGACCTCACAAATGCACTTCTGGAAGAATTGAAAATTCCCATAAACCCACTCCTAAATCTTGTGGAAAGAGTTGAAGCTGTTACAGCTGCACTGGGTTGCCAACATCATATTAAACTATATGGATTAAACTATAATTAGATGTGACTTAATTCATATTCATGTGAAGGCAGGTGATATCTATCTATCTATCTATCTATCTATCAATCTATCGAACTACAGTATCTAGATAGATAGATAGATAGATAGATAGACAGATAGATAGATAGATAGATAGATAGATAGATAGATAGATAGATAGATAGATAGATAGATAGATAGATAGATAAACTGTTCATCAATTTTCCCAAACCTGTACAGGCACTCTAATAGATTTAATCTAAGGTGTGAAGTCTATGTCAGCTCAAGTGCACTCTGTCATTAAAGCAAAAGAGGAACATACCAAATACTATGATTTTTTTTTTCAGAAAGTTAATAGAAATATGGTTTGCAATGAAAACTACAAATTGCATTAGAAAAGATAAAAGAATGCAAAATAAAGAAAAGGCAGTTTCTCTAATGCTCTCAGATCTGTAGAGCCCTCTGTACAGTATAGTCTTATTATATGTTGCGTGTGTACACAGGCTGTTTATGCAGGTTTGAATTCTGTGTAGTTGTTGTGTAAATACTGAGATCTAGGCTATACTTTCTACCTACAGTATTTCTCACCAGAATTTCGAAGGTCTGGAAGGCTTCTTCTTTCTTGTCATAGGTAAATTTTCCAGGCCTTTTCCCACTGTTTCTCTGTTTTATGGATTAGTCCCTGTAGGAAGTGTAATAAATTGTAAAACACCTTGTAAAACACAGTAGGGCAGTAGTTAGATTTAACACATTATTACTCTGGTGTTTTAATTGATTAATGGACTGCATTTATTTATTAGTTTATATTCTAATAATAAAAAAGTATTCCAGGGTAACGTGTGTGATCCGTACAGGGTGGGGCACAGCGGTGACCAGGTGACCCTGGGTTTATGGTCTTGTGAATTGGTTATTACAGTGGAGCCTATACATGTGTGCACGTGTGCTCACACACATGTGCACGCACACACACACACAATGATCAACAGCTAAAATGGATTAAGATCAAAAACTTTAACTGTCCTGCATCGTTCACGGCATAGTCATGCTCTGTCGCATTAATCCAGCCACCTCATTACATCTTGCATCAAATTATAAGAAGCTAGAAATGTGCTATAAATTAATTATATAAATATTACTCAATGTATGTGATATTGCTCTAATATCCATTTCTAATTCGAGAAGTGTAAACTATATAAATAAAGTTTAAAAATACCATGCTCACTGACTTTGGAGGGGTTTTTTTGGATTCAAGGTTCATGTTAGGTTCAGTTAATGTTGAGATGTATCTGCTACTCATGACCTTCATAACAGGTCTAATCCATGGTGCTGTTAATTGGTGATTTCTAAGGCTGGTAAATCTACAGTAAATGAACTTCCCTTCTGCAGCAGATGTAAGTTTGGTCTTTCTTTCCTTGGATGGTCTTCATGAGAACCAGTCATGGTGCTTAAAGGGTTTTTGCAAATACACTTCACAGTACTCTTCTAGTAAGAATGATTACAGAAATTATGTCTTACTTCTAACTATTTCATAGTTTTGAAATCCGCAATATTGTTGTAGAATGTAGAAAATAACAAAAACAAAGAAATTTGCAAGTGATCCCAGACTTTTGTGTGATAGTGTGTATATATATTATATTATATATAATATTTTTTGTACACACACATATATACACAAAACATAAACTATATTCACAACCGGAAAAAGGAGCAGACAGCGGGCATTCAGCACCACGGCCAGCTCCTCCAAAGGGTGCCCTAACTCACCGAGGCTGGCAATAGATTATCGTCCACCGTCATGTTGTCATCATGCTGGGACATCATCATGCTCTGACCCAGTTTGTTGAGTAGGATGTTTAGGAATCTGTCCCATACCTGTGTCTTCTTCGAGGCATGTTTTTCTGAAGCACAACACAACACACAGAGGGGGAAAAAAGAAAAAGTAATTTCCCTACTCCCTAAACTAAACACAATACTCCTCATACAATACACACTAATAATTGTTGCAGGATGCAATAAAAAAAAAACATGCAATGTAGGTTGTACCCTTGCTATACAATAACGTTATGTAAAGTTGTGTAGTCATAGTGATGTCATTTCCATGTGGGTTCTCGCAGTAGCTGGTAGCTCTACAAATAAGGGCATGAATCACTGCAGACAAACATACAACACAAGAGAAAATTAATTTACAAACACTGCATGGTATTATCAGTTAATGTCAGTGTATAATGTGTTTGTTTTTATGATGGAAAATTCAGAAACACTTACAGTACAGGCTAACAGCAAGCAGAAGAACAGAACACTGATGAGGACATGTACAGTATTGTCACACACAAACACACATGGAACACAGCAATGATAAGACAGTGTGGGCAACAGAAGTTTTAATATAACCGAGTACAGATAATTTTTTACCATCTTATGAAAAGAGGCTCATTAATGTGAAGACTGATTTATCATCTATTTATATAAACATCAATATATCATAGTAGCCAATGACCAGCTAATAAGCACTTGCACATCTATTATACTGTAGCATGAAAGAATACGTAGATATGATTGTCTGGTGCATTATTTTTTCATATCAAGACATGCTGAAGTGAAGCAGACACATTTACTTTACAGTCCATCTTACTTAAACACCTGCTACATGTCCTATTGTCCACTTTAAGGAACTCACTATCTCTCTGTCTCTGATACTCACGTGTTGTCTTCAGTTAATGAGTAGTGAGAGGCTCCTGAAGGTTGGAACATAGATTGACACCTTCATTTATTTCATGCAACCACATCCACACACACATATACTTGGCAGGGTTCTTTCAATAGGAGATTTGTCGATTAGGGTCATAATACTGCTTCAAGATCAATTTATAGAAGGGGAGAGACATTTCTGCAGGATGAGAAGTGAAAGAGAACTTGCATAACGTGCTTGCTACAGTATGCACAAAATTAAATACTGAAAGTGATAAAGCTAAAATTTTATTAACATTATAGCACACTTGTAAATGTTATTATTCTCATTGCTTCTCAGCTTTTCACTACAAATCCAGATTCAGATGTTGTGTGGTGGATCCTAGAGATCATAAACATTACCAAACTGCACTATGAACTAAAATAGACCAATTTAATCCATTTAACTACAACACTAATACTTAATACTTAATACTTTGTGCAAGTTTGCTGTCTACATCCAGCTTGTGCTATAACACCTGACTGCAACTGATTTGTGGATTTTTTTATTTATAGCAAATAACTGTACTGTATATGATCTTTAAATTACAATAAGCAACAGTGCCTTGGAAAAGTATTCATATCCCTTGACGTTTCCACATTTTGCCACGTTACAACCGTAAATGTAATTTTTTTCTTGTTGTGATTTTAGGGGCTAGACCAACACAAAGTGGAAAATAATTGTCTCTACCAGCTTTGCACTTCTAAAGAGTGACATTTTTGGCCATTTTTCTTTGCAAAATAGTTTGCAAAAAGGAGATGTCTGTGAACAGATTCTCAATTGGATTTAGGTCTGGACTTTCTAGACTGGGACATTCTAACACATTAATATGCTTAGATCTAAATGATTCCATTGTAGCTCTGGCTATACAGTATGTTTAGGGTTGTTGTCCTACTGTAAGGTGAACCTCAGTCCCAATCTCAAGTTTTTTGGAGACTAACAGGTTTTCTGCTGAGATAGCCCTGTATTTGGCGCTATCCACTTTCCCACCAACACTGGCCTGCTTGAAGGCCAGTGGTGATTACCGTTGTATTTATCCCCATTTTACAACCGAGGTAGGACCGCCGGTCAACATTCGTATGCACATTCACACACCACAGGCAATTTGGGTACTCCAATTAGCCCACCTCCCGGAGAAAACCCACCAAGCATGGGGAGAACATGCAAACTCCATGTGCACAGACACCAAGGCAGGAATCGAACCCGGACCCTGGAGGTGCAAGGCCACAGTGCTACCTGGCTGAAGGAATTTCTTTATAAATATTCTGCCATCTTTTAGCATTGTGCAAGTTTAACTCTTTTCAACATATTCAAACTTCAGTACATTCATTGAATTAGGATATACTTTTATACTTATAAAAGGATTTTTTCAAAATTCCTATTTTACCATGTAATTTTCCAACAAAAAAAGAATAGGACCGACATTCCCAGGGGTGTAGCCTGGCCATGATTGTTCTGATGGGAAAACGGGATACAGTTTCAAAACCGGTTCCATAATCTCTACTACTTGGAATAAATTTTTTTAAATAAAAAAAATCACCTTTTAAAAGTTGCCCCTAAACATGCACTATTGAAAATAAATGGGGATCCAGAGCGGACATTAGAGCGGAGCGGAGGTATTTAAAAAAAAAAAAAAAAGTCTCTCTTTTGCAGATTCTCCCTCAATTTTGCCCAAAACGTACATCATAATGGAGAAACAGGTCTTCTGCTTGCTTTAGAAAGAGAATGGAAAAGGTTGGTCAAACTATTTGGATGTTATCAACAGCTGTTCTGGACATGACACCAAACCCAAGACCCTTAAATTCTTAAATACTTCAAGATTTCTTTTTTTTTTTTTTTTACTTTCTACTTTCTCTAACCTGCTCTCAAAACTTGTTGGAGTACTCACACCAAACCTAATATCTAGTGACATTAACCCCTCCCTGGTTAACAAACAGCTAAGCTCTAGGACTATTGTTTCATGAGACGGAAGTCTCTGAAGCAGCACAGTACTTCCTATGTATGTACTGTGAAGCTGTGATATTTTGAGGCCGTTTCTCTGTTTGAGAGGTGCATGAGACAGCTTGTCCCAAGATCCGCACTTCCCCAAAGACTCCTCGTCCCAGCCTGGCTTGCATGCCCTGATTGGAGGCAAACCATACTCCCAGACGATTCGACCTTGCAAACTTTGCAGCCCAGCATGATTCGTTAGCCCGGGGAGAACGTTTCTGCCCCCGCGTCTCTATAATGCCCCTAAGGAGCAAACAATTTAAAAACCTTCATAACTCCCAGACGGTTCGACCCAGGACCACTGAACTTTGCTGTCAAGCAGCCTGCAACATTCAGGCTTTTAGATCACACATTATTTCCACAATTTCTTCAAAATTTCATGCACATTTCAAATCCAGGTACTCACAAATTTTTTTGAAATATAATCTGTACTGCAAACTGCCTCTAGATGCCAGCAAAGAACACCTGGTCATTGTATCATTCCCTGGTAATGGACTGGCACAATGACGTAGCACAGTGGTTCTCAAGCCTGGTCCTGGTTTATCACTGGCACTGCACGTTTTAGTGTTTACTCTGCTCTATCACACCCACTTTAACTGAGAAAAGGCTTTTAATCAGTTAAACACTAAAATATGCAGGGCAAGGGATCCTGAGAACAACTGGCATGGCACGTAGCACTGCTCCAGGGTTCCTCATGTGACCCAAACCGCGGAGAAGAACGTTCTTGCTGTAACATGCTAATGTTTGCAAACCTAATTTTCCCCAAGATGTGCAAATGTGTTTATGTGTGTATGTGTGTGTGCACAGTGCACACATCCTATAGAGGGGGTGTTAGCACCTCATCAGGGAATAAAAGCATTTCTTGTAAATTTTTCTCACTCATTATAAAAGTGTAGGTGTATTATTATTATTATTATTATTAATAATAATAATAATAATCATATTATTATTGTTGTTATTATCATTATCATTATTGCTATAAATACATTGACATTACAAATACTGTTTCCCACACAAACATATTTTACAACACCCATGTCAACTCAATGTTTACAAATATATAACCATGACCATCACATGTACACGTACTGTATGTGCTTGATTAACACCTCGTTCCAGATTTCGCCCCCTTTGCTCTTATAATAACCCCCGCTCTTCTGTAAAGGCTTTTCATAAGGGTTTATAGGGCATTTAATTCCTTATTTAATAAATCTGTACAGTGAGGTTGAGGGCAGGGCTCAGTGAAAGCCATTCAAGTTCTTCCACAACAGACTCATTAAACTATGTCTTGGGGTTGCTTTATTTGTGCACAGTGCCACTGTCGGGTAGAAACGTGTTTTTGTTCAAGAATACCCTGAGAACTGAATTGAATTGGATCATAAAGACAGTATCAGCTGAATTGTGACCGGAGTGCATCACAGCACCACTGTATAACACACAAAGTATATGAACACACAAAAACTGGAAAATACACACACACATCTCTCATTCATTTAGACCTCCTGAGATTACTTATACTTCATGAATTCTAATTGCATCTCACAAATAAGGCATCAAGGCTGGTGATCAGAGGAAACATACAATCATATACTTCTAAAAAAATATGTATAAACACACACACACGCACACACTCCCACACAAACTCTCACACACACTCTCATACTGTACCACACACATACACACACACACACACACACACTCCCACACACACACCCACACGCACACTCTCACACGCACTCACTCACTCACACACACACACACACACACACACACACACACACACACACACACACACACACACACACACACACACACACACACACACGCTCTCACTCTCACTCTTTCTCACACACACACACTCTCACTCTCTTTCTCTTTCTCACGCACACACACACACACATAGTGCATAATTCTAATACATTTCCAATATTACAACCTGATTAAAGGAAGACTCCAATGTTTTTAACATAATCTCTCTTTGTAGTCTATGTGCAATCCTAAAACACAAGATCGGACAGAAATGACTCAAACCCTTTGTGCATTGTCTTGTACTTTAGGACAGAACTGTTCTTTTTATATAAACTATCCGTTAGATCAGTTCCAAACTTCCAGTGAGGACTCAGTGAGAACTCTCATCAGCGTCTTCAGTTCTTCTTCGCTACACCAGACCCTTTCCTGCGTGATTGTTGCACAACGTAGCTGTGAAAAAGAGGATAACTGAAGAAGCAGATGATTCCCAGGCCAATCATAACGGACACCATGGAGGCTCCCAGAGTCCCTCCGAAGGTGACGGCAGGAGCGTTGACATGCAGCCACTTCCGTCTCAGAGCCATGTCCATCTCTATGGCCTGCATTTGGAAGTGTGTAGCAGTGATCCCACACACGTGGAACAGCTGGTGACTGTGGCCTGTAGGGGAGAATTGGAGAAAGCAGAACGTCTTGAAGGACTCATGACATTGATGCGCACAGAGTACGATGTATAAGACTATAGTTGTTTACTGTGTATACAATGTTTATACAGTAGATGTATGACCCATAAAATATGGTGTGTAATGAGGCATTGAGACTCGCCAGTCATATGAAAGGGTTTGTTGGGTTCATTTGGACCTAATGAGCTGAAACTGAAAATATACGTAATCTGGTCACCTTTTAAAAGCCGTTACTTCAAAGTTAAGGTCATTGTAAGAACACAGCCATGCACATATCCTTGTTAGAACAGGCAGCATGGAAGACAGCGGTAAACACACTGCACACTGGACTACTACACCTCACATGTACTGTATTCAGGTGGGAAAAAAAGACAGTAAGGATAAAATCTGGTGTAAGTGCTACTTAATAATAAACAGCTTCCTCCATGTTTCTACCAACTAAAGAGAGACAGATCCACCATCATCTTTTTGTATTGTAGTGTTCATACAGTACTTTCAGGTTCTGTTACAGTAGATGCATGTCTTGTACTTTATGTGCCTGTTTCCATTTAGTGAATTGGCTTTTCTGGTATGTGATGGAATTTTTGATGTTTGGTTCTGCTGCTATTTTATCAGAAAGACAGAAACCCAGAAATTTTTTATATGGTCCCCATTTCATTGCAGAGTGATACTAATATAGAGCTCTTGAGGTCACATGATTTACAATCAAATCATTCAGTATTTTGTGTGGCAGTCATGTCCGCTACGTATATCATCAGCAAACCAAATAATGATGAATCACTGGCTAAATTCACCTGCATGGACTTTATGAACATGACCTGGTAATGGTTTATACAGTATGATAAAAAAGCTCAGTCATTGGATTTTCCATGCTTATGATGCGGTAATACGATTTTAATATTCGAGTATCATTTAGCAAAATTGAAAACATTGCATAGGAGCCATCAGATTGAGACACATTCCCACTACATCCTCAAATAAACATAAATAAGAGCTCAATAAGAACAACTAACATCTCTCAGGGGCTTCATTGATGTGATACACATGCCACAGGTGGGAGAGACGCAAGGATGGTGCGTTATGACTGAGGTGTCATTGTGATGTCGCCGCATTGTTGAAATCTCACAATGACCTCTTGAGGTTTGTGCTATGACCATGGATAGTCCATCTTGTACAGTAGAAGACCACATCAAGTTCATATTACGATCTTCTGGTTTTACCACATTCATGGAGCATACTGTACATGCTACACATTCATGGAGCATACTGTACATGCTACATTCATGGAGCATACTGTACATGCTACACATTCATGGAGTATGTTGCAGGTTGTCACCTTGTTTAGGTCATGTTCAGAGAATTTAGTTTGAATACTGGATCAAATTCCTCACATCATCACTTGAATGTGTCATGGTACACATTATGAGTGTTGCGATCTGATTGGACGTAGTAATCTCACTGCACATGGTGAGCACCTGAGGTAACATGATAGACGCATTGAGAACGAGACAGCGATGTGGCTATAGTAGTATGAACTTGATCAATCAGTTTGACCCCGCTCCTGCTGCATGCTTTGATATTTTTAGGAAGCAGTAGGAACATCATTGTCTTTGTTGGAGTGTGTCAGGTCCTTACACAGAACAAAACTTTAGCATACTTTACGTTTTTGTTAGTTGTCTGTTTCTGAACTATTTTCTCCTCTTTGCTGTCTGACGAGTGACTGAGGTCACTACATGCACAGTCACACTGGCGTATTTAGCTATTTAACACATACAGTATGATAAAAACAGTGCAATTAACAAATTTGACTGGAAAAATATCTACTCAATTTAAGGTTTAGAGAAACAGACATCCAGTTTTAAATATATTACAAATAAATATTATGAGAAGTTTACTAATGCTGGACATGCAGACATTAGTATCCCTTAGTTTTTCTGGCTGACAATGAAAATGTACCTTCCTTGGATTTACCGAGAGAAGTAATCTGAATCTTTCTTTATCAAGGAGATATTGATAAAGAATCAATATGGCAGAGTTCTAATACAAGTGTCAGTAAATTGGTGGATGATAAATATAAACTGATTAAAATTGCTGTAATCTGTGATATTGGTATACAGTAAATCCGAAAGCACTTGTCTATCAAAGCAAATTTCTACACAAGAAATAATGGAAACTTAGATGATTCATTCCACAACCCGAAAATATTCATATCAAAATAATTAAATAAAAAATATAAAGTAAAAAAAATAAAAATATAAAGTAAAAATAATTAACCTGCACTTTTGAAAAGAATCGTAGCTGGTGTGAATGAGACGAGAGAAATGGAGGAGGGGGGCTACTGTGTAGGATGACTTTCACACACACACACACTTGTGTGAGACTTTAACAAGGAACCTCTCTAATGACACTTGCTTTTGCCTCCTTTTGAGGATTTCGCAGAAATGTGACTATACAGTACAAGTGATGAAAGGTTCACTAAGACTGAGCATGGGAGGTGATTACCCAAAATCCTGCAGCACGACAGAGAAGTAACATTGACTCAGCTGTGATCATGTGACGCTGGGCAGACCAAGCATATACATAATACTCGTATATCAAGACCCTGTTCGTTCATCAGTAATTTATTAACATTTTTTGCTCGTCTTGCCGAACACTCACAGACCAAGTTACTCACAATCCAAGGTTTCACTATAATTGCTATTAAAAAGCCTGCTTTGTCAGTGCTTCATCTAATTATTGATTACTATTTAATCACAGGAGGCCCCACAATGTTTATACCTTATACTGTATATCACAAAAGAAACTAAAAAAGATCTTTCATTCATTCGTTCATTCTACTGGGTAGGGAAATACTTGTTTAATTAGTATAGCATAATATTATTATTATAGTAATTATTACTATTATTATTTTCTTTTGATACACCATAGGTGTGGTGTCATTCAGTATGTATTTTGTGTACATACCATTTTATAGTAAACAACATAAGACATAATACACACCCTTCTGTGGAACTGTTGTGCAAACACACAGAGCAAGGCATCTTACCTATGAGGTCAAAACGTCCCGGTGCCAGCCTCTCGGGCAGATGTGTGGCAAACAGAAAGCCTGTGAGGAAAGCCAGGATGATGTGATGTACATGGCGAGGGTTTACTTCATTTGCAGTGCAGCCTTCTCCCACACAGAAGAAGATCTAGATAAAGAAAACCCGTATTTTTGATATCTATCAAAGACTGTTTGACTTCAAAACTCAAAATCTGTGCAGTTGAGTATGCTTTTTTTTTTTTTTTTTTTTAGTATTTTTTCATATTTAGTTTTTTGAGTTTTCTATTTATTAGGCTTTTTGGTTTGGATAGCCATTTTATTCCAATTTTCACTCCAGTGGGCAACTTAAATAAACACATCCATATTATAACCATGCACTTCTGGCTCTTCTACTATTGAGCTACTGGAGGTAAAAGAATGCTATTTCAAAACAGAACTAGTTCTTAGCCCAGAGTGCAAGTAGCCCGCTTGGTAACCTGCCAATTTCCACCCACCAGCCAGCCAACATCATGTGTTAGCTCTCCACTGGGGAGGAAGAAGGCTAACAAGTGCTTCCTACAAGATACCTAAGGCCAGCCATTTGTATCCTTCCACTGCTCACACTCGATCACAGGCAAAAGGAACACATAAGAAGAAAAATGCCATGCGCATTGTCTTCCATGTACATTAACATGCATGTGGCTGAGGGATTAATATCCATCCCTCCCCTCTCACAAAGGAACATTATTTGCTCTTGTATGGCAATATCAGGATTTAATATTGAAATGGTTTTCATTCTGCAAAATGTGCCTTTTTATTCCATTCAGAAGCCACAGAGAAAGCAGGGGTGTGTTTTCTTTTTTTTTTTTTTTGGTTTATCCTTTTTTCCCCCACTAAAATCACTGCTGTAGCAATTATTGTTCTCTTTTCATTTACACTTATGTGTTATGTATAAACTAGGCTGGATATCTAATGCCAGGGAAACACATTTAGCTAACAGTTGCTTTAGGATAACGTTTTACACACACACACACACACACACACACACACACACACACACACACACACACACACACACACACACACACACACACACACACACACACACACACGCATGGAAGGCCTGTCTTCTTTCTCATATCATAATTACATCCATATTTCTTGGCGAGGGTTGGGACACCATCACAGATCACAGTGCCAAAAGGATGAGAAACAGTTGAACTTCCATATGGTGAAGATGCTCTTTTGCAGATCTTTCAGTTGAGCGCTTTCCAGCAATGCATAAATCTTTCACAACAGGCTAATGTCGCAATTAACATTCCGTATCATCTCTTGCCAGGCATTTTCTCTACCGTTCCTTCTTTTGTTTTTTTCCTGATTCATAATAGTTGAGCACATACTGTACATCTTGGAGATTAAATATTCTCGATTGTTGCGGTTGTGTGGGTGTGTGCCAACAGTTGGAGACTCACCCTATAGAAGAGAGGAATGTTGTCAAACAGGTAGGGGTAAGTGAAGGCCAAAACACGCAGCACTTTGCCCAACCTGAGGCTCTTGGTTTCGGCAAATCTGGGCAGAAGAAAATCACAATGTTAAAATGTAATAGTCATAATGCGTGGAGAGCTGGGATTTATAGTGTGACAAAGGGTGTGTTGCGACACTCGTGGCAAACCTTTCATTTCCTTTAAGTTTGATCTGTCATTCAGTCAGCACCAGTTTATTATGCAGAAACAGAAAACTTTCATCTGTATTCTTGATTAGCAAGCAGTCTACATGCATATGAATAAAGCCAAGTCACACAGTACAAATGGTAGAAAAAAAGAAGCGTTAATTAAAGAAAAAGCCCACCATGAAATACAATAAGAATATTTTTTTTATTGAAATATTGGTGCTAAGGAGTTCCGAGTATTAGGTGATTGTTTTATTCCTTTGTAAAGTACAGCAAAGGCTGAGAGTTTCAGATTGAAGGAGATATTAGCCATGACCGTTGAAAATCTGGAAGCTGATCTGCTTAAGCATGAATTGACGACTAAAGGGTACAGTAAAAAACCCACTGACAAAGTTATCACCAAGTAACAGAATGACGTTATGAGTAATGCACAGTATTGCAGGAATGCCTTCATCAAGTGGAAATAGATAAACATGTTGATTAAAGAGGTTAAACTGACTTTCATGACCAAATGTACGGTATGCCGACATCATTTAACGATCATGTGAACTAAAGATTAAAACTCAAGGGTGGGTTTTTCTTTTGCAGCTTATGGGTTTGTGCACACAGTAGTAAATGTACTGTAGAAGTAAGCATGCACGTAAAGCATTTACCTGTTCACACTGTCATGGTTAGAGTGAGAAGCCAAGCCTTAGCAGAAGAAAGAGGAGTAAGAGAAGCATTTACGTAGATGCCATAAGTGGTTAGTTAATATCATTTTCTTTTACATCTCTATTCTATGCATATACTATACTGTATAAAACACCTTGACAACAGATTTACATGAATTGTGTTGTTAATTGGAAGGTCTGCCAATCTCCTATTGTGAACACACACGAAACCGACCCAGGCTATTCAGGTCTCTCCTAATGGGCTGAAAGCCTTTAACTGATGTAAAATGGAATACAGTTGTACTGGTTAATCCCTTTTCAAAAGGGAGCAACAAGTTGCCATGACACGACGTGTCTTTTGCTTTTTATTCTCGTCTGGGAAGGGAAACGGTTTCACATACAGGATGCGATTGTGATTACCTGGAATAACAGGACGTGGCAGTGGCGATCACGGTGTTGAGTACCGCCACAGGAACATAATATTTGTGAAAATTACTGTTCACCCATGCATCTGGAACGATGTATGCAGAGTAGGCGATAGCAGAACCTAAACGCAACCAATTCACATTTCATTTGTACCACAGTCGGGAGTCTTTCCATTAAAGAAAACTTTTTTTTTCCTTCTTCTTCTTCTTAGCAGTAATTGGATTATACAAAGCAATGATTAAATCACAGCACCATTAAAACATTATATTTTTGGCACAAGCTGTTGTATATGAGAATCTATTTGCCCCAACTGTACCCAAACTGTATAGACTGAGCGCTCCATAGTCAAAGAAGTAGCAGATGTGGCGGGAACGCATGGACATGGTGCTGAACGTGTGAGCACAGCTGGATGCCAGCGGGTACAAGCAGCAAGACACCAGGTAGACCAGAAGTGGCCATGTGTATGCATCGGTCCACACATCCTGTAGAAAGATCACCGTCAACAGCTTGTACAGAAAATACCTAAAAGAGATCGAGAGAGGGAGAGAAAGTTCATGCAGTTACTGTATAGTGCGCTCTAAAAGTATTACAACATCAAGGCTATATCTTGTGATTTTGCCATACACTGAAAACATTTAGATTTGACACCAAAGTTTAGAAACTGGCCTCTTTCCTTCACAGTGTCTCTGTGCCGATTTCTCTTGACTGACCTGTTCAAGGTTTGGTTGTTAGTAAACCACTTGTTTCAACTAACACTCCAGTTGTTGTATTGGCTAAGCTTAGTTTTTACATGCATAATGACTCAGTTGGATTTTTTCCCTCATTTCTCAGCTTGCTTTTCTCCACTGGACTGCTACTGTATCTGGTTTTCATGTTGGTTTATCCTTTTCAACAACAAATGCAGTCTACACCGGTGAACCACAGAGCTCAATTGAAAAGGGCTGACATCTGAAACAACAAACACCTGTCGGTCACATGATCTAATATTTTTGATCACTTGATCACCAGAGATCACCAAAAGCTTCTTTAAATGCCAAATATGTAAACAAACATGCAAACCAATCATCTAATTATGCTTCTTATACTATATTTTAAGTTCCTGCCTTCCTGTTCTGTGTTCTTATCTGTGAATTATAGAATTAGCACCTGTTCTTGATTTTCGAAACTACGGTATCTACACAATTTAGGAATTCGAATGGACTTGACTTGTTACTGACTATAAGAATAGACAAGCAAGGTAGTTTGATGTCCTTTTCCGGAGACATCACCCTTTCAGGTTAAAATGTCAAGTAAACTGTGCACTTTTGATTTTATTCAGTTTCGTGCTTTTAAAAAAGTTATGTTCACTGCTGAAATCATCAGAACAAGCGTTGTAGCTTACACTTGCTTTTGGCACTAAAAGTGGTATATCGAGCATTTTTCTTCCATCTTTTATGAAAGAATGCCTTTTCCGGCTCCATTTCTCCTGCCTTCGAACACAGGTCACGTTGCACTGTCTGCTTCATGGTAACATATTAAAATTCTTGCAGACTTTTTTGTTAAGTGGACTATATAGCCTTTTTAAAAATATGAAATTGTAATTGCATTTGTAAATAATTTTAAAAAGTCATAATCCAGTGCTATCGGTGAGCTAAAATAGCGTGGTAACCACAAATTCATTTTTTTGGTCACAAATCCATCTTAGTCACAATCAGGAGAGCAGTCTTTTGTGGGTTTTAACCTAATATTTCTCCATCACCATCTTACTGTAGAATTAAAATTTTATCAATGAAAGTAAAATACAAGACTGTTTAATGTCAATTAAAAGTTTAAACTTTAAAAATCAATGTCTTAGGATTAAATGGATCTTTGAAAGTACACATTATTACATTTTTTTGTTTGCTTTGAATATTTTTTGATATTGCACTTTCAATTGTACATTGTGTTTAGTACAGTAGATGTAATGTAATGTATTAATGGTGGCACTGGCAAAGTGGCATAGTGGTTTGTATTGTTCCCTTGACCCTTAGGGTCAGGGTTCGATTCCTGCTACGGGGACTGTGTGCATGGAGTTAGCATGTTCTGTACGTGCTTGGTGGGTTTCCTCTGGGTACTCCGGTTTCCTTCCACATTCCAAAGACATGCAGATTAAGGCAACTGGCGTTCCCAAATTGCCTGTAGTGTGTGAATGAGCATGTGAGTGTGTGTACTGTACAGTATGTGTGTGTGCTCTGCGATGGATTGACATCCCATTCAGGATGTGCACTGCCTCATGCATAGAGGATAAAGTGGTATAGGTGATGGGTGAGTGCGTTTCCCATGTATCCGCTGTGCAAATGACAAATAACAGTCTCTGAACTAGAACTGGGCAATTAATAGAAAATGATCAAAATTGACATTCTAAACCGCTAATCAACATGATCTTGCCTATTTCTTTCTTTCCTTTTTTCTTTATAAAAGGAAATCTGTTAATACTTTCCCCTCTGTGTGTATATGCATTATCCCCTTAAAAACATACTACCGCGTGTGTAGTCACATGATTCTGTCCTGTCCGTTCTGCGACATGGAAGAATAATATAAAGAAAAATATGCCAATTTTAATAATTGAGCATATTTCCAGTACAGAATTTGTCAATGAACTATGAGGGTAAAAAAATTTTATAACAATATAATTCTCATTAATCATAATCGAGGTCGGGTGTTCAATTAATTGTGATATTGATTTGAGGTCATACTGTATCATGTCACACACATGAGGAAAAGACTTACTAAAGCTGTTTTGTAGTATCAAAAATGACCAAAATACTATAAGAAGTAATTCCATGTGCTTTCTGACTCACACAACTGTAACAATAATCACATTGTAAGAAAAAAAAAAAAAGTACAAATTGTACAGATTGTCTATTGCAATAATTAAAAGCAATATATAACAGCACTTTGTACCTCCAGACAAATATTCCGAATTACACTGGTCACTGATTTAATTTAAAAAAAATTTACAGTATGTCTGAGGTACTGCTTGAGATTAGGAATGAAATAAGATAAGCATTCGGTCTGACATGGAGCCATGGTAGTGTGCTTGGATACAGTGTTAATGATCAGCCGTTTAAAAAGCCTGAGAAAATCTTAACCGTTAAGGGAGTGGATTATATAAAATAAAATAAAACCAAACGGTTTGACATGTCGGAGCACGTCAGTGACGAATAGGGTTTTATGAGACAGGAAGACGTACAGAAATCAGAGCAGACTAAGCAGGCTTGCGAGACTGTTAGCAACGGAGTGTGTTTGCATGTTGCTGTAAGTAAAGTCTATTAAGTCTAAAGTTACACAAAAGAGCTGAGAGAATGGCATTGTGAAAAGGAAACGTTTGCAAGGGCAAACACACTCACCTGGAGCAAGCACACATTTCACAATCACGCCTGACAATAACGTGTCAATGAGTAATTTAATAATATAAAAACCGCTGCTGGTGGATTGGAAGATTCCAGGAATGAAACCCTTCCACATTGCAAACCCAGTAAAATACACACAGAGTTCATCTACAAAAAACTAGCTACTGTAATGTTGTGTCATCATTATAACTTTTTGAATTTCTTAGCTAGTCAAGAGGCATGGCTCGGTGGTTAGCACTGAGAACTAGCACCTCCAGGATCCGGGTTTAATTCCCACCTCAGGTCTGTGTGCATGGTTTCCTAAATTGGTGTTCCCAAATTGCCTATAGTGGTGTGTAAATGAGCGTGTAAATGTGTGTATGAGTGTGTGTGCCCCCTGCAGTAGAATGTCAACCTGACCCAGGGTGTGACCCGCCTCATGCCCTAAGTCTCCTGGGATAGACTCCAGCCCCCCGTACCCCCCCCCCCCCCCCCCCCCCCCCCACGACACTGTTTACAGGATAAAGCCGTATAGAAGATGAGTAAAGTTCATTAGGTTGTTATAAACTTGTACAGTTAAACAAAGCTAATGTGGCATGTTTGATTAAATTAAGGAGCTTTTTTCCCCACAGTTTTTAGCTAGTTCATGTTTCCGTCACATATTGTTGTATATCTGTTGTATACCTGTTTTAAAGTTCATCACAGTCTGCCTCTGATCTCTGACTTGAAACTGTAATATAAAGCAAACGCAAAGTAAGTTAACAAGCTGCCAGATTTAATCCCATGAAAGATAAAACTAGGGTGACCTACTGTAGAAGGCTAAGCTTAGCTAGCTAACATTATGCAGTTAAAACCAGTATTCGTTAGCCAATCTTGCTAGTGTAATTTAGCAGCATGCAAGCTAACATTACGTAAAATACAAATGGAACTACTGTATTGGGCTGTTTTTTAGTATATTATATGAAATTATATTATAATAATATTATATATACAGTATAGGGCTTTGTTTTTTTTCCTCTGTGTTGTCTGATTATTCCGCCATTTTGGTAGGGTTCGTTCTTTGTTGGAAATTTGCACACCCAGGCCTTTCAGAGCAACGGATACAGCTAATATTATATTGTAGCTTACTGTACAGCCTCCTCATTTTACTTCAGTGATCTTTTCCTACTAATTAAATAACAACCATGACTTAAACATGCCAGTTACATTTGTTTAATTAGGTTATATATGATTTATTCAATTATTATAATTTTTTTTGAAGGGCCTTGCTCAAGGGCAACTTGGTGGTGCTGGGGTTTGAACCTAGGACCTTCCAAAATATAGTCCAATGCCTTAACCACTGAGCTACCCTGACCTTACAGGTTTGAGGAAACATACAATATCAACCAGAATTAAAACGTAATAAGTAAACACTATCTCTGTTTTGCTCTGAAATTTGCTGGCAGGGCTTATTATCCTGCAGAATCACTAATCCTCCTTATTGTTGTACTATAGGATTTTGTCTCAATAAATTCTAATTATTAGAATTTTTAAGTAATTATTAAGTAATTATTAAGTAAATAAAACAACTTGTCCATAGTTTGTGTGATTTTGAGTGAAAGTTTCTGTGTTCTGGGTGGCATGGTGGGACGGTGACTCTGTGGTTAGCACTGTCACTCTGTACCTCCAGGATTTGCGTTCCCCTGTGCTTGGTGGGTTTCCCTCCTGTACTCCAGTTTCCTTCCACAGACCAAAGACATGCAGATTGGGCTAACTGGCGTTTCCAAATTGCCTGTAGTGTGTGGATGAGCGTGTGTGTGTGCGTGCGTGTGTGCCCTACGATGGATTGGCACACCATCCAAGGTGTACCTCACCTCATTCCCAAAGTCCCCTGGGATAGACTCCAGGCCCCCCACAACCCTGTACACGGGATTAAACGGTATACGTGAGCGGTGTATGAGTGAGAGAGTGAGTGTTTCTGTGTTCTAGCACTTTCCAGCTGACAGTATACAGTACCAGTTTGATCAGTTTTAGTCTGACCAGCAGCCAAAGCAGCGAACTGGTCAAACTGGTACTGTATACTGTCAGCTGTCGTATTTTGGATTTTTTCAGCAGGGTTAATGACACAAAGGGTAACAATTTCCTACCACTTTTTCAAGTAATTAGCTTATTTTTATTTTTATTTAGCTCAGTTTGCTAACATTACTTAATATTATTTCCATTACCGTTAGACGCAAATAAGCCCTGATTAAAATACAGTCTGTATGTAAAATGTGCATGCATCTTGTATTTGAACATTCAGTAATTGAACACAGATCTTTGTTCAACAGTCGTCAATCGCCATAACATTTAAAACAAAAAAGAAAAACAAAGGTCACCTTAGCAATCTAAACATTGTGATCCTATAGGAGTGTCGTCTTAGAAACAGGGAATGTTTTCAAGGTTTGCTCTGGTAATACAGTATGCGCCAAAATATACAGTACTGAAATGAATAGACGAACAATAATACCTCGTTGTCACCTGTGAGTTTATTTCTCCTGAAAGAAACTAACATACACACTATCAGCATGTTGATTTACCACAGTATGTGCAATGTAAGTGTTAGAAGTGTACAGTATGTGTGTGTGTGTGTGTGTGCACCGCCTCGCTGTAGACAGTGTTCATTCCGTTCACGCAGATTCTCAACATTGATTCCAGGAGCAAAAGGGGACGCTTTGCTCGCGTAATGTAGGCACAGTTCTTGGCGGATCTTCACACATTCTTTTAACGTTCTCCATAAGTAGGCATCAGGTGGTGTAGGATCGGGGGAATGGGATGGGTATGGGAAGGAATTGTTCCGGCAACTTTTTCAAACTCAGTCCACTTCTGTATGTTGTTGCTGGTCTTTCGGCTGCTCCCGGCAAGGGCTTCAGCACATACAGTACAGGCTTGGCACAGGTTTTTACACAAGATAATGCAACCCTCCCATTTTATCCGGGCTTGGGACCGGCACTGCATCCAGTGGCTGGAAACACCGACCACTGAGCCACCAGTGCCCCACGTCCACTTCTGTATGAGCGGAAATAATACTTTTTACCCCATCAAGACACCAATTTTCAACAACTGCACAACATAACTTCCTTTTCACTGCTGGGATCAAATGTGCCTGGAACTTTGCCCCATAGACAAACACAAATGAAATGAGTTTCGTTACTGTATATTTTGGCGCATACTGTATATTGTGTATGAGGATGTGCTATTCTTCCTTATACTTTCTTGCATTTTTAAATGTATAATGTTAATCTGCATCCATGATCAGTTATCATTTAATGCTGTATATATTAAAAAGTTTCCAAGGAATCAATATTTCTATACCGTAATACATACTGCATCTACCACAAATACTGTCACAGAGCAGGGAAAGTGAAGCTGGCTGGGCTTTTTCGGAGCTTTATTATTTCCTGAGCCCTGAAGGATGAGATGCGACAGAATGCACTGACACGCTGACATGTTTACTGCTGGTGGAAGACCGGAAAAAATGTAATGCTATGAGCCCATTAGCAGACCCGGGAGAAGTGTGCCGTGTCTCCGGGAGGGTTGAGACGCTCAGGGAACTCTCAGGAGAGAATGAGGTCCTACTCCTCTCGCTCTATGTCTATTCAGTGTTTATTCGAACTTAGACACCAGCAAACAAACATGACAACTGTCACTCATACTGATTCTAGGTCTGTAGCATAAAAAGGTGTCTGGTTTATAAATGTTGTTTAACTAACTAAGTGGGGACTTGTATAGATATGAATGCATGAACAGACAAAGCATACAGTATGTGTGTGTGAAGTCGTTTACCATGTGGGTAAAAAGTGCGTCCAGACATTGACGGTCTCGTTAGTGAGCTGGAACAGACTGAGGATGCAGTCTGTAGCGGAGCTGCGAGGGTGACGATACCCAGAGATAATAGAGTCCTCCTGGAAGGCCTGCAAAACACACACTGTTTCCTAAAAACACAGTCATCAAGGTAAATTTGATACTTAAAAAAAAAAAAAAATGTATATCAAATATAATTTGTAGGTTGAAATGTGTATACCCAAGACATGTAGGTTAATTGCACAGATTTTTCTTCATCATTGTAGTATGGCTTATCGCATGGATGTCTTAAGATGTCAGAAACCTTCGAGATTCTGGTTCATGTTAACATCCTTGCATCACACAATTCCAGCTGTTTTTTTGTCGGACGACGTTTCATTCTGTAAATCTCCCATTCTACTACATCCCAATGGTGTTATATTGGTTAGAACTACAGTAGAACTGGGAAGTCCACTGGATTCATTCCGATGCTGATGAAGCCAGTCTGAGTTTTTTTGCTTTATGACGCATTATCGTGCCAGAAATAGTCATTAGAAGATGGTAAATTGTGGAAACAACACTCAGATAGGACATGACATTCAAGCAGTGATTGATTACTACAGGCCCAAAGTTAGCCAAGAAAACATTCCCCACCTCATTACTCCACCTCCATCAGCCTGGACTGATGACACAATGGTATCATGCTGTTAGTGCCAGATTCTGACCCCAACATCTACCTCATGCAGAAATTGATAAACATCAATAATTGTGCCAAATCAAAGTGCCTGGGATGTACAGTAGTAGGAACATTATCCAAAGCTGCTGAGCTGTATCTACATACATAATGTTATGCTATGACACAATTGGCTGATTATTCAACAAATTATGTTGAATAGATGGGTTATAAATTAGCATGTCCATAAGGACCTTATTAACAGTCATGCTTACACCTTGACAGATCTCTCAAAGAGTGATTTGTATGAAGGCTGACTGTGAGTCTAATGCTAAAACACTCAAACATGCTGTTAAGATTAATTTAGCTGTAAGACATAAAGGTGAGGTATGATTAAAATGCCTCATTACACTGATAAAGGCCTTTTCATTTTAGATTTCATGAGCTCTGCATCGTTCTAATCGGAACATTAATATCATCAATTCACTCAATATTTTGTATTTAAAATTCTCAATTTGCTGCTTTGCAGGGTCATGTACAGTGCATGGTGCAGGGACTCTCCAGGCAGCATCATCATCAACTTACATTGGTGCAGCGTGAGGAGAGGCAGCGAGTTGACCGCACGCTCCACACATTAATGGGGTTAATGGTGCAGTAATATACGCGTAAACCTCACAGTCAAAATGGGTATATCATGCCAAGCTCACCATAGCTAACGAAACTGCACGCGGGGGGGGTGGGGCGGGGCGGTTGGGGGTCCAAACTTCATGTATGCATATATATATATATATATATATAATTTGTTTATTTTGGAGGAAAATGTTTTATAGCATACTGTAATTAAACCAAAATGTTTAAGCAAAATTACAAACAACTTAAAATGATCATCCTCATGCCAATGTAACAATTTATCAATATCTGTTACGGCGCTTTATTCCAAAAATCCCTTTTTTACTTCATGAGGCCTTATTTAGCAGTGCGACACTTTCTGTGTGACGGGGTACAGCTTAATATCCTAAGAGCTCGACGAGACAAATTCTAACGCACTCTGACCTGAAACATACCTGAGTTAATGTTAAACATTTCAGTCTATCTGAAATCTTCATCATTCTCGGACTATGTTTAAACAGTCACTCACATATAAACCGAGGTTTTTTTTTCTTCCCCCAGATGGAAAAATACACTATAACATTCGTCTGCTAAAGGTCATGTAGATCATTTATTACAAAGATTTATGTGCCGAAATGAAAGCTATGATCTTACTAACGCTGTTTGAGTGGATAACCAGTAAAGACCTGTCTGGAGTGGTAATAGGTGAACGGACTTACTTTAGGCACTTGCTGTGCGTTGAAGACGGGAGGCGGCTTGACCAGACTGAACATGTTGTACAGGTTCCAGGCTGCTGGTGCGACCGCGACAGGTTACTGAGTACAAATGTGTGAAACGGCACAGGTCTGAAAGACCAGGTTAAGCCACGCCTGCCTTCCAGGACCGGCTAGATCAAAACATACACACCTTTCCACCTACAATCATACCGTAAGCTATTCCGTAATCACCAAGCAGGAAAACCTGTCTAATTAGTGTGCGCGCACACGCACACACACACACACACACACACACGGGGAAAAAAAGATACAAACACACATGGCGTTGATTGCTTAGATTAAAGCTGAGTAATATGGTATTGACACATTTCTCGTAGTAATCTGATCCGATTTATGAGTTTTGTTATCTAATGATATACACTACACAGACTAGTATTTCATTGGACCGGCTTTCGCTTTGATTTCAGCTGTGTCACATTTATTTCCATCTGAGGAGAATTCGTTTCTTCTGCCATTTGTCTCCTCTTGTAGTCAGGATGAGAGAGACAGGCTGCTGTATACCGTTACCTCCAGTACATCCTGAAGATTCACAATAGGGTGAGGGTCTGGACTTTGTGTGAGAATATGGTGTCTCGTGCTCCCTGAACCACCCTTCCACAATTTGAGCCTGATGTTTTTTGATGTATCGTTTTCTTGGAATAAAAAGTTTCTTCAGGGAAGAAAAACATCCATTGATGGGCAAGAACCTAGAGTTCTCGTTGCAGGACCGGGCATTGGACGCTGAACGAAACATCTGGGGCAACACAAGATCACATTCTCACACCTCTGGGCAATTTAGAGAACCATATACAGTACAAGCCTGGTTTTGGAAGGTAACTGAAGACCAGAGAACATGACCACAAGGACTTTCACCAGAAAACGGTCACCAAAACTTTGTTTGAAATGTAAAAACAGGAAAATGCACAAAATAAAAAATTCAACATACCTTTGGTGAAAAAAAAAAAAAAACAGGAATCTGTAACCAGAGCACCTCTGTGCGTCTCCACAGTCCTGCCGAAGATGATGTTACGACTATGACACACAAACACACACCTAAACAGCTGGCTTTTACCTTCCTTCTGCTGTATCTTTCACCTGACCATTAGCGTGTTTCTTCAGCCAGCCTGCCTGTCTAGAGGACCGCGGCCTTATCAGTTTCACTCAGCCAAACAGAGAGAGACGAATGAATAGAGGGTGTGAATATGAAGGAAGTGAATGACAGTTAAAAAGTAGGCAAATAATTTTTTTTTTTTCTTTTCGCCACACACACTATTCACGTGCTCTGACGGCTGATTCACTCACTGGAAATGTAGCACATGTATCATGTTGCTATAGAGATCTTGTTATCTTGTGCATACTTTCTATCCTTGAAAGGAAACCTTAAAGTATTCAGTAATACATACAAGCTTTTATTCATGGTGCGTTGCTGTTCGCTGGTGAGCTACTTTACTATTCATTCTGTAACACTGACTAGGATTAAAATGTTAATTTTGATGTAACAAATCTGCTATCCGAATGTGTATATTTCATCATTATAGCTCAAATAATTATGAAAAGACTTTCATGCAGCCTGTTTTTTGTACAACATGCACCGCATCATAACGTTCAGTGCGATCTTTTTAATTGTCTGTCCCGCCTCTGATTTCTTAGCACCTCGTTCACACTTCCTATTAGCAAAGCTTTGTCTGAGAAAACACCCAGCGAAACCAAGCTTCGACAAGAAAAAACCTGCAAAACTGTGAATCTGATTTGTTAAAATTCATTTAAAGTTGAAGTTCTTTAGGAAAAACAAACATCTGGACACGGCTCCAGTGATAAAACGGTGAAAATGTGGAGCGGAGGCAAACAGGTGCAGCAGTAACAGGTGTAAGCGCAGGTGCAGATTGCGAATGTAATGAGCAAACCAACCATATGATGGCAGTGTTCTCAAACTCAACCCACTATGAAAAAGCACAGTGTACAATCTCAGCCTGCGGTTGGATAGATAGATGGTGTTTATAGACGAAAATCAAGCTTGCCATGTTTTTTTCCCCTCCATCATATCAAAATCATAATCATATCAAAGGCTGGCCATCTCAAATGACTTTGGGTTCATGTAAAACTCACTCACTCATCGTATATACTGTACCCTATAGACCACACTGTCTTACTGTGATGATGTGTCCTTTGATGTCTCCGCACTGTGCATGTGTGTTTTCAGATAGGATCCTATAACACAATTTTTCATAATACTTATTGCTTCTTATCTCCCGATCTATGCTGTGTTTATTGTAAAGATGCATACACATTTATATTTTTTTATTAGATAAAAAGAAACACATTTGCTAAATACAGTTTCATGCCCTTTTATGTAGTGTCTGTAACTTGAAAAAAATTATATATATATATATATATATATATATATATATATATATATATATATATATATATATATATATATATATATTTCAATGATCTTTATCATTCAGATGAAACCTGGGCAATTTAGATTTCACATGAAAAGACAAACTTGAAAAAGATTATTCTAAAATGCAAAATTGTTAAGATATTGAAACATGAATTTGACATGGTTACAGACACTACACATTTTTTGGCTTTTTAAGATTTTACCTAAAACCAATTTAAGAAAATGTGCATATGCTTCTAGATGCTTACACCAATTTTTGTATCACTACTCATAAAAACATTAATAATTTGTATTTTAAATTTAAATAGTTTGAAGCGAGAAAAACATTTAAACATTACCATTTTTTGGGCCACATATAAAATCATCTGAAGTTAGCAACTTTTTAGAAATTTTTAGGGAAGCAAGATTGGTCACTTCCATGTTGTATACACTTCACACATTTTCTGTATTGTATGTGTAATATAAAAAAAAAAAATTGCACCAATACTGTTTTGGCTGCTAGTATTTTATGTACACTTAAGTGCATATACAAATTTTGTGAGCGTGCATACTGATTATTCTTCATTCGTTGCATTCTTTTCTTACATGTACTTGACTTACTTTTCATATATGATTTTTTTGTTTGTAATGGTTACATAGGTTAGGTCTTGTCATAAAACTCCAACAAGATTTTGCTAATAGATGCTTATTTTGCTTACGGGCTCATACAATGCTATGGGACATACTGTATGTAATTCACTGCACTTAGCAAACTGACCACACGATGGCACTGATTTCAAATAAACTACAATGTCAAAGGCAATCACAGCCTTTCAAAGTGCCTGTTGCATTCTTTTCTTATTTTCTCTTTTCATTTTTTTTTTTTGTTAAATAATATTTTGGAATCATTTGCTTAACCTTTTTAAAATCGCTCCTACACATAAACAATGCAGACATAATCACTCTCTTTAAATTCATCTAAAAATAATGACCTCGTAGTTTAAGTACTCCTTGAGTAAATATTTCAGTGAAAGGCTGGCCTCACTATAAATCTCAAAACCCATAAAACTGTCTGAGTAATGGGTGTGCAGAGTCCAAAATCTTTTTGAACCAGAATAAAGCAGGGTGGAGTTGAAAGCAAGGATTTGAGGAATAGTTTAGTGTCAGTGAAGCATTGATCCCCCCCACACACACACGCTTCACTGGAGCAACCCGAGCCGTGTTGGGGGAAACACCAGCCATAACCCGCACAGATATATATACAGTACAGTACACATTGACGCTGCTGTTACTCGATACCGAGATATATGACATTAAGTAGCCTCCTTACTCATTTTTTTCCTTCCACACCGACACTGAATGTGAACATCTATGGACAAAATGTAAAAAAATAAAAAATAACCCTCTTTTGACACAGGGTATAACTTTTGCCCCCATCCTTTTTAAATGGATAAGAAACTGACTGCATTATGGATTTACATTTTTCTGTATGACCCTCCCCACTACAGCCCACCTTTTTTTTTTAAATATTTTAATTCAGAATCACACCGCAATATATGGTTCTTCCTAAACTTTGTCAGCATAAAATTGTCTAGAATGGCTTTGTAGCATGCTATAGCATTAAAATTTCCCTTCAATGGAACCAAGAGGACCAAACCAGTCATTAAGCAATGTATGTGAAGACATGGTTTGTTAAGGCTAGAGGGCAAGAACCAGAGTGTTGTATACACACACACACACAATATGGATTTAGATAGATAGATAGATAGATAGATAACATTATATACACAGTATAGTCATATATAACTTAGGATAAGTATTTTAATTGGGCTCACATCAAATAATATAATTTTGAGATTATGGCAAACTTAATATAAGACTATCACACATATTTCTAGTCATGTTTTCTGATGTTAAACTTGAATTCTTATTCTAGCAGCACGGTGACATAGTGGTCAGCACTGTCGTTTTGCACCTCTCCAGTGTTGAGGGTTCGATTCACACCTCAGGTCCGTGTGCGTGGAGTTTGCATCTTCTCCATGTGCTTGATAGGTTTCCTCTGGGTGCTGCGGTTTCCTCCAACAGTCCAAAGACTTTGAAGATTAGGTTAATTGGGGTTCCCAAATTGCCCATAGCATACGTGTGTGTATGTGTGTGCCCTGCAAGCAATTGGCACACCGGCCAGTCCCCTGAGATAGGCTCTAGGCCCCCTGTACACAGAATAAGCACTCTAGATGAAGAGTGAATGAACTATCAAAATGACAGTAAATAAAACAACAACAACAATAATAATTATTATTTTTATTATTATTATTATTACATTTGATTCATGGATTGTAAAAGAAATCTGTCTACTCTATATTAAATATATATATATATATATATATATAAATAAATATAAATATATATATATATATATATATATATATATATAAATAAATATAAATATATATATATATATATATATATATATATATATATATTATGGCATGCCGTTTAGGAAAATATTCATGAGAGAACTTAATGAAAACTCTGAATATATTGAATGAACTGTGAGAATATTGAATGGATTCCGAATATATTGATTGAAAAATATATATATTGAATGAATTCTGAATATATAGATTGAAAACTGATATATATTGAATGAAAAGTCTGAATATATTGAATGAAACATGACGTCACCGAAACACAGCGCCATCTTTAGGAAGGATGAGTGAGTCGGCGCGAAACTTGGTTGCTGCAATTGTGAGAAATGGAGAGATGGTGAACACATTGATGAGTGCGTGTACGGCCCAAAGTGGTGGCACAAGCCGCACTCAGGTATCAGACTACAGATGAAGAAATATATTCGCTATTTCACCGCGGAAGACCGGTGTTATGCGCTAAAATGCCCCCCTGCCACAGATTGCACCCCCCGCCCCCCC